>CAUYLG010009265.1:0-53043 GCA_963573385.1 Cacajao melanocephalus
GGGAAAAATTAATAAGAGCTGGCAACTGGATAACCTTAAAAGAAGAAGTGAAAGTTTACAAACCTGCAAAAAATGAAGCATATGAAAAGATGCTGAGCATTGCTGATCATTGGTAAATGCAAATCAAAACCACGGCGGGTGCAGTGGCTCACGTCAGTAATTCCAGCACTTTGGGAGGCCAAGGCAGGTGGATCACCTGAGGTCAGGCGTTCGAGACCAGCCTGACCAACATGGAGAAACCCTGTCTCTACTAAAAACATAAAATTAGCCAGGTGTGGTGATGCATGCCTGTAATCTCAGCTACTCAGGAGGCTGAGACAGGGGACTCGCTTGAACCCAGGAGGCAGAGGTTGCAGTGAGCCGAGATTGTGCCATTGCACTCCAGCCTGGGCAACAAGAGTGAAACCCCATCTCAAAAAACAAAAAACAAAAAATCCCACATTGAGGTATCACCTCACACACATTAGGATGACTGCTATCAAAAGAACAGAAAAATAACAAGTGTTGGCAAGGATATGAAAGAATTGGAATTCTTTGTACTGCTGATGGGAATGTAAAATTGCACAGCCATTATGAGAAATAGTATTAAGATTCCTCACAAAATTAAAAATAGACTTGTCATATGATCCAGCAGTCTCACTTCTGGATATACATCCAAAATAACTGAAAGCAGAATCCTTTATTTATTTATTTATTTATTTATTTATAGACAAGCTCTCACCCCATTGCCCAGGCTAGAGTGCAGTGGTGCAATCATGGCTCACTACAGCCTCAACCTTCCCAGGATCAGCTCCTGAGTTTGTAGAGACAGGGTTCTGCCATGTTGCCCAGGTTGGTCTCAAACTTCTGTGCTCAAGTAATCCGCCCACCTCAGCCTCCTGAAGTGCTGGGATTACCGGAGTGTGCAACTGTGCCTTGTCCCTGAAAGCAGTCTTGAAGAGACATTTGCACACCCATTCATCTTGGTATTTTTCACAGTAACCAAGAGGTAGAAATAACACAAGTGTCCAGTGACAGATGAATGGGAAAAGAAAATGTGATATATACATAGAATGGAATATCTATGAAGGATCACACATTGTGCTATGGAATAAAAAAAAAAAAAGATGAACTAGTTCTAGGATCAACTAAAAATCCTGTCACGTGCGACAACATGTATGAACCTCAAGGATATAATGCTAAGTGAAATATGCCTAATAGTGATTCCCTAAGTCTGCTACTGATCTGCTGGTACATGTGTCGAACACTATATTCTTAAACTCTACAGGACACTAAGTAAATTAATCCAAGTGCCTCGTTTTGTCCCACCTTCCACAGTCATGTTACTTAAGACACTCACAAAAAGACAAATACTTTTTTTAAAGAGGCAAGACAATTGTTTTGCCAAAATGCTGATCAATCCTGGTATCTCTGATGGTTTTCTCATGATTATATCTAGATAAGATATTTTCACAGTATACTACATTGTTGACTTGTGCGCTTTTCATATTGGGGAATGTTCTGTAAGGAGTTAACTCAGGAGGCTTGCATTGTTCAAATATCCCCAAGAAAGGATTGGACCTTGACCTGCTGCTGGAAAGTAACCTCTGAGCCATTATCCTGCCTGATAAGACTTTCTATATGCCTTAGGCCCTGGGCCAAATTGTATGTTTGATAGTTAGTTTGCACTAATGATCTGACTCAGGACAAACAGCTGTTTTTCTATACTTGGGGACCTGGACCATGCTGTATCAGTTTGACCTCTAGGGGTCTGGAGACTGGATAGCTAAAGTCAGCCACATGGACAACACATGCCTATGTGACTGACCACCATGAAAATCCTGGAGACCAAGGCTTGGGTCTGCTTCTTTGGACAGCAGTCTTCACATCTGTTGTCACAGGTAGTTGCTGAGAGAATTAAGCACAGTCTGTGTGGCCCCACTGGGAGAGGACAACCGGAACCTTGCCCCTGATTTCTCCTATACCTAACCTCATGCACCTTTTCACTTTGCTGATTTAAATCTGTGCCCTTTCTTTGTAAGATACTATAGCTATGAGTAAAACAGGGTTTTTGTTTGTTTGTTTTTGCTTTTTTTTTTTTTTTAGGAGTCCTGCTCTGTCGCCAGGCTGGAGTACAGTGGTGGGATCTCAGCTAACTGCAACCTCCACCTTCTGGGTTCAAGCGATTCTCCTGCCTCAGCCTCCCCAGTAGCTGGGACTACAGGTGCACACCACCACGCCCAGCTAATTTTTGTATTTTTAGTAGAGATAGGGTTTCACCATTTTGACCAAGATGGTCTCGATCTCTTGATCTTGTGATCCGCCCGCCTGGGCCTCCCAAAGTGTTAGGATTACACGAATGAGAACAGGGTTTTTGAGTTTTGTGAGTACTTCTGGTGAATCATCAAACCTGAGGTTGATCTTAGGGATCCCCAATGCAAGTGGCATAGCATGTCAGTTTGCTTCATTAACTTTGTTCAGGTTGGTGCGGTGGCTCATTCCTGTAATCCCGGCACTTTGGGAGGCTGAGGTGGGTGGATCACTTGAGGTCAGGAGTTCTAGACCAGCCTGGCCAATATGGCAAAACTCTGTCTCTACCAAAAATACAAAGATTAGCCAGGCCTGGTGGCACACGCCTATGATCCCAGGTACTTGGGTGGCTGAGGCAGGAGAATGGCTTGAATCCAGGAGGTGGAGGTTGCAACAAGCAGAGATCGCGCCACTGCACTCCAACCTGAACAACAGAGCAAGACTCTGTCTCAGAAACAACAAAACAACAAAAGCCAGAAAAACAAAAAAACAAACTTTGTACATTTAGCTAAGGTCCTCCTGCATTTCTCTGACATAAAGATGTTTTTCCTTTGTAATTAAGAAATATTCTGTGGAATGATACTTGGAAACTGTGTGAGTATCCTGTTCCCAACAGTATTCCATGTAATAGTTTTAGTACTTATTGATGATTATTGTATGGATCAATGATTACTTTGGAAGCTATAAAAAGTTGGTCTTCTATGGTTTCAGTTGAAGGCCCTTCTTTTTGAGATGGAGTCTCACTCTGTTGTCTCCAAGCTGGAGTGCAGTGGTGCAATCTCACTCACTGCAACCTCCGCCTCCCAGGTTCAAGGGATTCTCCTGCCTCAGCCTCCTGAGTAGCTGGGACTACCGGCGCGCATCACCACGCCCAGCTAATTTTTGTATTTTTAGTAGACGTGGGGTTTCACCATGTTGGCCAAGATGATCTCGATCTCTTGACCTCGTGATCTGCCCACCTCAGTCTACTGAAGTGCTGGGATTACAGGCGTGAGCCACTGCACCCAGCGTAAAACCCTTTATGCAAGTGTTGGAGACATGTGTCCTGAATGCAGCAGCTGCGACTTAGCATTTGGGCAGAGACTTCCATGTGAGTCCTCATGGGTGTGGCGGAAGCTAGAATGTCTCCTACAATTAGAACAGGTTATTTACCTAAGCATGAACTGGAGTTGTCTGCGCTGGGGATGGAGACTAGGATGTAAATTTCAAACTCTGCCTGTGCAGAACATGCAATTTCACACTGACTCCCACAGAATATAATTTTCATTTCTGTTCTTCATTCACCTAGAAGGCAGAGACACAGCCCAGGGCTCAGTTCTAGGGACTTCAGGGGACCAGGACCTGGGCTGTGAGAAACTCTATTAAAAGAACAGATTTTACTGCTTGTACATGTATAAATTGCATTCTCTTTTACATTTAACTTTACAATTTCTCATTTCCTGAGATAATTTATAAATTCAAATGCCTTTGGGATATGCATGGATGACATCCTATAATTTCCTGAAGTCCTTACTTTCTACATATATATATTTTTATCTTCCTTCCCAGACCTATCTTTTGTTTGTCTGTTTTAGAGATAGGGTCTCAGCATATTGCCCAGGCTGGAGTGCAGTGGCTTGAACTCATCTTGTGCTTGAACTCCTGGACTTACGTGATCTTGCCACCTCTGAAAGAGTTGTTTTGTTGTTTTTTTGTTTTTTTTGAGACAGAGGCTCGCACTGTCACTGAGCTTGTAGCACAGTGGCGCAATCTCAGCTCACTGCAATCTCTGCCTTCTGGGTTCAAGCAATTCTCCTGCCTCAGCCTCCCGAGTAGCTGGGACTACAGGTGTGTGCCACCACGCCCAGCTAATTTTTTTGTATTTTTAGTAGAGACACGTTTCACCATGTTGGCCAGGATGGTCTAGATCTCCTGACCTCGTGATCCATCCACCTCGGCCTCCCAAAGTGCTGGGATTACAGGTATAAGCCACCACTCCTGGTCCTTTTTCTTTTTTTTTTTTTTTAGAGAGATAGAAAGAGAAAAAGAAAGGAAAAAAAAGAATGAAAAAGAGAAAGAAAGAGGAAGAAAAAGAGGGAGCGAGAACGGGATTCTTGTTCTATTGCCCAGGCTAGAATGCAGTCTAAAAATGGGTATTAAAAACCTCTTTTATTACATATTTATATTTAATCTTTGCCTTAGAAAACAAATGTGTTGTCCTTACAAAGGTGATGTTAAAAAAAGATGCATACATCTATTTATAAACCTTGTGTTATTGGCGATGTTTTGTTAATGTTCAAAGGTCCTTCTAGATCTTCTGTTTATGCAGGAGCTGTTCCCACTGAAAGTATCATTTCTCTGCACCCCAGCTAAGTTTCTTCATTTGTAACTCAGAAAGGACTAAAGAAGCAGCAACCACAGCATGGGTTGGACAGTAAAATGGACAAGAAAACTAGTCAACTTTTAGCTAAGAGTGTTTTAACAGTGCTTCTTAGATATTCAAGATTTGATCCTCAAAGCCTCAAATATTTCAGTATTGAGTCCTTATCAGCAGGCAAGTAAAACATTTTTAAAAATATTTATGTACACATTGCTGCAATTGGAAAACAACTTCAATAAGTATAAAATACATTTTAGTAAGCTCTTTAAAAGAGAGAAAGAAGCATATTATATATATAATTTTAACCAATCAAAAATAGTTTATAATTGCATTTCATCCATCTTAGTAATTCAAAGTATTCTTCAGTATCAAAATGTGCGTTTTCAGATAAGCCTTCTCCAAATCCAGAGAATAGATTTGTCCAAATCGCTTTCATTCTTTAGCAGCTATACTTGGTTGCAAAATTGCACCTTGCTCTATTGATAGGCTTTGCTTTTGATCTTAACCTCTTGAGCATACAGTGCTCCCTGCTTATCCAGTTTTACTTTCCATGGTTTTGGTTACTTTTGGTTAATCATGGTCCAAAATTACTACATGGAAAATTCCAGAAATAAACAATTCATAAGTTATAAATTGCACACCATTCTGAGTAGCATGATGAAATCTCTCCCTGCCCTGCTCTAAACCATCTGGAATCACAAATTGTCTTTTTCTAGTGAGTCCACACTGTAGACACTCCCTGCCCTTTAGTCACTTAGCGGTCATCTTGATTATTAGATCAACACTTGCAGTATCTCAGTGCTTGTGTTCAAATAATCCTTATCTTACTTCATAATGATCCCAAAGCACAAGAGTATTGTGCCAAACTTGTACATTTATCATACATTTAACCTAAGTGTATATATAGGAAAAATCATAGTATGTATGGAGTTTGGTACTATCCCAAGTTTCAGGCTTCACTGGGAGTCTTGGAATATATTCTCAGCAAGTGAAAGGGGACTACTGAGGGATTTTTCAATGTTTCCTATGGCTAAACTCATGGTTTTACTTTGTCTTTAATTAATTTATGGACCTCCAGAAATTAAACTACTTTCATTAATAAGTTGATTGGTAAGCTTTTGATATGGAAATATTGCATCAATTTGCCACATCAACCTTTTCTGTTTTCTAGAAAAATAGGATGATGTATTCTAATCAGTTTGGCAATTTCTACCTTAAAATTCTTAAATTATTTAATTTCATAAACGTGTCTTGTCATCAAACATAATTCAAATAATGCAGGTATTTGTATAGCAAAATGTGATGCTTCTGTACCACCCCACAACTGTATTTTCCTTCTCTATGTACTTGATGTTTTTTACTGCTTGTCTCTACTTCCTTTCTCACTAGTATGACAGGAGATTTCTGCATACACACTAATGTCTGATAGCAGCGCTGAGTCCTATAATTTTCCTTCAAAGACAACAGAAGCTACAACTATGAATCAACATTTAAGTTAAAATTGTATGATATTAAAATATGGGAGGTAAAACTAAATTTGTACATGCACCGGTAGTGAAAACTCTACCTAACATGTAATCCATCTGTTTGCTGGGTGGCAACTTTCTCCTGAGAGCAAGGATAAGATATCCTACAATTTGATTACAATGCTAATATAAAACATTGGGTCTCTATTTTATTGAGACCCCAACTTTGGAATTTGAGCAACATATGCAAGATCTGACAGTAAGTGCCAGAGCTGAGATTTGAATTCTGTTGTTGTCCAATTGCAAATTAATTTTCTTTCTGCTGTTGGAAGCTGTCTTATGTCAGTGTACAAAGAGTCTCATAATTTTATCTTTATTTGATGCTTTACCTTATTTCCTTCCCCTCTGTTTTGACCAACTTCTACATCTCTTTCCTCCATCGTAATTGCTGATATTCTTTCCCAGATCAAACAACCCTGAGGTCCTGCCCTAGTGTGTTTATTTTCACCTCTTGAAATAAATCCACTTTCTACATGCTCCCAGGAAGGTGCATCCATTTAATCATTGTTCAAACAAGAACTGGGTTGTGCCACAGAAATAAACATGGTGGAGTTTGCCCTTAGCGTGCTCACAGTGACCTATGAAGAGGCTTAAAATAAAGAAGGAAGAGTGCTAAATGCACAGAAGTTATCCAACTAAACTTGAGTGATTAGATTGCTTATCAAAGAGGTAACTCTTATGTTGAGACTTAATGAAAGAATAAGATTTGGCTAGGAAAACTATGTGAGATTATCAGTATTCTTGTTTTGTTTTATTGATAATATCATAAAAATTCCTTCAGGAGCTTTTTTCTCTGCCTCCTTAATTTGAGAAGAGCAAGATATTTTGAGAGTGGCAGTAGCTGAAGTTAGTGAAGGCAGGAATGAGAGACTCAGGTTCTCATATGACATATAAAGGGATTTTAATGTTTAGAAGTAGCCAACATTTTATACTTAGAAAGTTATGGGTTGAATTATTATGTCCCCAAAATAAAAAAATATGTTAGCGTTCTAACCCCCTATACCTCATACCTCAGAATATGACTCCATTTGGAGATAGAGTCTTTACAGAAGTAATCAAGTTTAAATGAGGTCACTAGGGCAAGCTTTAATCCACTGTAACTGGTGTCTTCATAAAAACAGAAAATATGGAGACAGACATGCTTACAGGGAGAGCATCAGGTGAAAATGAGGCAGAGATACTGATGATATACATGAAGCCAAGGAACACGAAGGATTCCCAGCAGACTAGCAGAAGGTGAGAGAGAGGCCTGGAACCAATTCTCCCTCAGAGCCCTCAGAAGGAAGTAATCCTGCTGACACCTTCATGTCAGACTTAAAGCCTCCAGAACTGTGAGACAGTACATTTATATTATTTAAGCCACCCATTTGTGGTACTTTGTTCCAGCAGCCCTAGCAAACTCACCAAATGCTCAGCAGGAACATAAGATAATTAGAACTGGCTTTTAAGAAAGATCTAACTATTGCTACTGAGTAGAGAATGGATTTGAGACGTGAAAAATTAGAGGTGAGGCTATAAAAATCAATCTTTAGTACATCACTGCTGAGTGCCTGATTTAGCACAGCATATCATAGAGGATATGGGGTGGGGACAGGCAAAGAGTAATGAATACAAGACAGATTTAGGAAGTAAAATTAACCCATCCAGTTTTAGCAATGACTTACAGCTTATAAAATCAATATGGACTACAGTCCTTGCTAATAAATAGTAAAGGAAGGAATCTCAGATCCAAAATCTCAAATGGTACTGAGAAAAGTGGATGGAAAGGAAAGAAATAAACAATTTGGAAACATACTTGAGTTATATATTGTTAAGTAATTCCCATGCTGCAGAGTTTTTAAAGGCTTAACATGCCAATATATGGTGATTGTCCTCGAGCTTCATTTTCAAACATTGAGAAATGAAGTATGCAGCATTTCCCAATATTGTTGATAATAAAATCCTATTTTTTATTAGATGATTCTCTCCAAGACCTAGCATTATAAAGAACAACAAAGACAGAATGAATTGTCCAGTGAGAAAGGATTTACTACTGAGAGATCATTTGTGACCTAAAGAGAGGGCTTTCCAAGGATGGAAAGTAGAAGATTTATCAACTTGGGTTAGAAGTCCATCAGAAAAGAAGATAAGTACAGATAACTTTCACTATAATAAAACAGTGGTCTGAAGCAGGGGGAAGAGAATGGGGATAGTGATTGACAATGGTGTAGAAACACTAGAGTTATACACAGAAGTGGAGAACTATGTTGAGTGGGGATTGTTTGTTCATTTGTTTTAAAAAGGAAAATACATGTTTGACAACAGAGAAGTTAGATGAAATAGAACTCAGTGCTCAGGTAATACGAAGTATGGAGAACTTCCTTCTATGTGACAGTGTGATTTATCTCAATTTGTTTGAAGTTTATGTTGACAATGCTTTCTCCTGGAATTTAGACCTTGTCTCAATATGATGAGTGGGTACTAAATACTGATAACTTTTTCAATATTGAGTATTTCACAAGTACACATATTAGTTTTGAAGGGTTTCATAGATAAAAGAAAAATGAAAATAGAACTTATATTTCATTTTCTGATCTTCATCTAATAGATGTGTATATGTGTGTGGTGTGTATGTGTGTGTGTGTGTGTATATATATATATATATACACACACACACACATACACACCACACACACATTTATTTATTTATTTACCATAAATCATTGTTTGTAGCTATCAGATCACCACTATTGCAATGACTATTATGCCTTCATAGGCAATTTAAAGGTATTCCAATTCTATTTATAAATAATCTTGCACTGATATTTAATAAAACAATTTAGCTACGAGGACCACTGAAAACTACCAAATGCTTTAATAATGTATGTTAGAATTCTCTTCTTCATTTCTTTTTCTTAATTATGAAACAACCAGATCCTACTTTGGAGTTTTCATTACCTATACCACTTATTCACTACTTAAACTGATTTGTGTATATTTATCATTTGACAGTTTCTGCTAGGTTTCCCAGCAGGACTGAAGATCCTTTGAGGGAGAGTGCATATTTATATGTGTAAATATCAACACCAGTAGCTCCCACTAAACGAGGAAAATAATAAAAATTTATTCATGAAATGGTCATTAAAAGATACCTAAAATCAAAGATTTATGAAGGTTAGGGGATATAGCAATTCATAAAATGGCTCTTTTTCCTGAGAAGTTCTTTATCTGGTTTAGGGATTTCAGATTTACCATGCATAAGAGTTATATGGGAACCTTGTTGAAAATGAAGATTTCCTATTATTAACCCAAAAGAACAGTGTAGAAGCCAAAACAGGAAAGCATCAGAGGAAATAATCACAGGGAATAATGTAACGTAATAAGGGCTTCAAGAGTGATATGAGCAAATTTCAAATGGAGTACAGAAAAACAATTAATTTCCAGATAGTAGCTAGATTTGTTTATTCTTCTGAATTCTCTGTACTGATCTTAGTAGTCAGCTACCTTCTATGCATTTATTGTAAGAATAAAAATAATAACACAAACAAAAACAATAATAGAATATTGGTAGACTATTTCCCTTCTATTACATGCCCTTTGTGAGCCAAATTACAAAGTAAAATCTGACAAGAAGTAAGCTAAAAAGTTTTGAATTTTTTTGAAATATGAGCTTTTATTCACTAGTGTTCACAGGCAACCTTGGTCTAAGAGTTATTATGGCTCAAAATATTTTATAGACACTACAATGATTGCATCAGCCTTATTTTACATTTGAAATTTGTTTGTAATTTATAAATGTGGAACTTAAATAATTTAACCAGCCGTAATGCTTGTTAGATATGTTAAATATCCAAATACTTCACTGCCAATTAGTCATTAGCTACTGTTTCAAGCCCTCTGAGTGCCCTGGTGCAGCTCAGCACCTGCCTTGTGACTTCATTTCCCTGTAATCCAACACATAAAACTAATGCTTGGCAAAGTAGGGAGCTCCAGGACTCTGTGTAAAGGATTATGGCCAACGCTCATTCAAATTGGTTATTTCCCCAGCTAAGCCTGCTGTTGAATATTCTGTTTATATAAGTATGATAAAATATGAATGGAGGTTGGACGGATAGATGAATGGATGGATGGATGGATGGATGGATGGATGGATGGATATAGATACAGAGAAAAACAGACTGATCTTGCTAGAATCATAATAATATGCAACCAAAAACACATGGGAACTGTTTTTAAACAATTAGGACCTTGGTACTCTTCACCTTTGATTGAATTATTGCATTTAGTTATTTCAATGTACTTGGAGATATGTTTACTTTTAAAAAGTCAACTTAATAAAACATCTAAACATTTTAACCATCTTAAACTATCCCAATTCTATATATACTACATCCCCTGCATTTGAACATAATTGCTTTCATATTGCTTCTCATATCTTAAACCTGTGACTTCTCAGAACCTCTAAAACTTTTGGAAATTGATAGAGGTCACAAAAAAGGAAAGAGAGAAGGATAGGAACAGACACTTCTCAAAATAAGACATTCATGTGGCCAACAAACATGAAAAAAGGCTCATCATCACTGGTCATTAGAGAAATGCAAATCAAAACCACAATGTGATACCATCTCATGCCAGTAAGAATGGTGACTATTAAAAAGTCAGGAAACAACAGATGCTGGTGAGGCTATGGAGAAACAGGAACACTTTGACATTGTTGGTGGAAGTTCAACCATTGTGGAAGACAGTGTGGAGATTCCTCAAGTATCTAGAACCAGAAATATCATTTGACCCAGTAATCCCATTACTGGGTATATACTTAAAGGATTATAAATCATTCTAGTATAAAGATAAATGCACATGTATGTTTATTGCAGCATTACTTACAATAGCAAAGACTGGGAACCAACCCAAATGCCCAACAATTATAGACTGGATAAAGAAAATGGGGCACATATACACCATTGAGTACTATGCAGCCATCAAAAAGAATGAGTTCATGTCCTTTGCAGGAACATGGATGAAGTTGGGAACCATCATTCTCAGCAAACTAACAGGAACAGAACACCAAACACTGCATGTTCTTACTCATAAGTGGGAGTTGAACAATGAGAACACATGGACACAGAGTGGGGAACATCATAAACAGGGGCCTATCGGGGGTGGAGAACAAGGGGAGGGTGAGCATTAGGACAAATACCTAACACATGCAGGACTTAAAACCTAGATGATGGGTTGATAGTTGCAGCAAACTACCATGGCACATGTATACCTATATAACAAACCTGTATCTTCTGCTCATGTATCCCAGAACTGAAAGTAAAATTAAAAAAAAAAAAAAGAAAAGAAATTGATAGAGGTCTTGGTAAAATGAGAGTTATGTATTGGTGTTACCATTTTCCCTCCCATCATCTGTGAATAACCATTGGCTTTAACTATATATGAAATTGAAAAGTGAAGTCTTGCTTTCAACAGAGACAAACACATTTTTTGTACATGCCATTTCATTAAATTGACACTTCATTTAAAGTCTTTAGCTTTTAATAGAGATGCAGAGGTTTTGCTGAAATGAATAGGGAGATAAAATTTTATATTGAAAGAGATATAAATTAAGACCTGTAGGAAATTAGTGCTTCAGAATAAGTTTGGCATATTTTAAGGAAGAAAAAAGAGGGTTATTCAGATTTTATCAGAAACTTCTAAGAGATTATTTGAGGAAAGAAACCAGTTTTCATGCAGAGTATATATTCCTATAACAAGGGTAATTAAGCCAACTGAATGGGTATAAGTGGAGATCAAGAAAAAATTGTCCATAGGGTCAGTGCATTCTAGGATGGTAATAGACAATTAATCATGGTCAATGTTAGAGGTCTTCAAGCTTTAGGATTTAAAATTGTTTATGCTAATTAATACAGTTGCATAAGCCATTGTTTGAATAGACTGATACTTCTTTTCCATTAGATTGGACTGATACTTCTATCCATTAGATATACTGATACTTCTATTCCATTAGAGTCTGTTGGTTAGAATAGTCTATAAAGCGGGGAAGAAAAGTAAAGCTTAAGCTAAATTAGTCATTAATTTTAAAAATATTTATTGAATACCTATTCATTACAAAACCCTGTCCTGGTGTTAAGGTAAATCAATAAATAAAGTCTCCTTTTTCATGGAGTTTCCGTACTATCGGTGAGATAAATAGTAAGCAAATAAACACTTAGATAAATAAATGCTGTGAAAACATAAAACAAAGTAAGGAGAGTGTGATAAAGAGGACATCTGTTATTTCTACAGGTAGTCAGTGAAGGTCTCACAGTTGAGCTGACATTTAAACGTGATCTAAATGCAGAGAAAGCCACTTGCAGAAGAGTATTTCAGTAGAGTAATTAGCAGGTCCAACTTTCTGAGGCAGGAGTGCCCTTGACACCCTTGAGGAATGGCAGGAGGATCCGCGTGCCTGGAGTGCAGAGGGCATGAAGTTAAGTGGAGAGAGGAAAAGTAAGTGTTTTGTTGTTGTTGTTGTTTGTTTGTTTTTTGAGATGGAGTTTCACTTCTGTTGCCCAGGCTGGAGTGCAATGGCACAATCTTGGCTCACTGCAACCTCTGCCTCCTGGATTCAAGTGATTCACCTACCTTAGCCTCCCAACTAGCTGGGATTAAAGGCATGCGCCACCATGCCCAGCTAATTTTGAATTTTTAGTAGAGACGGAGTTTCTCTGTGTTGGTCAGGCTGGTCCCAAACTCCCGACCTCAGGTGATCCACCCGCCTCAGCCTCCCAAATTGCTGGAATTACAGGCATGAGTCACCACGCCGGACCAAGGAAAAATAAGTGTTAAGTTAGAGAGCTGGGGTGAGGTGCCAGCTATGGTAAGGAATTCTAATTCTGTATTAGGTTATTAGGGAATTTTTAAGATCACTTTTAGGATGGATCTTTTTGGAAGATTGAAAGAATGACATGAGCTGATACATGTTTTAATATGTAGGCTGCCTTACATAGTATGGACTACAGAGCAATGGTGAAGCGGTTGGGAGACCAATTAGGAGGATGAGCTGCAGATCTGTTATGCTAAGACAGTGGTGTTCATAGTTTTGCAAAGTTGTTGTATTGTATTCCAGGTATACACTTAACACAGATGGATAGAATTGAGTGAGGAATGTGTCCAAACAAGTAAGGAAAAGTGTTTAGAAGAAAAATATCCTTCTGGAAAATGTAAGTTTTAGACAGATAATCAAACCAAACTATCTGATTCGTAATATGGGGATGAGATGTATGAGTTTGCATACAATTTGGGGGAAAATACAATGCAGGGATAACCATAAGATAAAGATATGTCTAATAGGTAACACTGTCTGTTCTATATTCAATAAAGTGGCTCTGAACATAGTGAGCTCCACTCCCATCATCCAGATTTTCAAGGCAGAGGTTCCATTATCCACCCTCATTCAGAGCACTTCCCTGTTTAATCAGGTAGGAGAATGTACTGCTTAGAGTTAAGGCTTTTTCCAATCTTCATCCCAATCGGGGAAAAAATTAAAAGGAATAAATACGTGGTGGAAAAAATCAAAGCAATTAAAGATCAATCTTGTTTTCACGAAATCCTTGTTTCAAAATATTCCTCATACCATAAAACTCAGTGAAATATATGTCAGTTCCTTCCCTGAGGCATGAATACACCCACAGCTGATTGTAAACACAAAACTAGGGTCAACAAATGGAGAATGGTTTCATTGTCTGGAATCGCATTCTCTGATTGGAAATTGTCCCTGGAGAATTCATTACTGAAGACAAGACCCACCCCTTGAAATTGCTGCTGAGCTCACTCATGATTATCAGACAAGACATTGGCAGTGAGTTCATTTGCTCTACTCTGCTTTAGAACAACACATGTGATTAACCAGGTAAAACTCTTTTCCTTCTCCTTTATACTTTGTATCATATATAACAATATACTATGTGCATTATTATATTAGCAGTTTGCATGTTAAAGTCTTTCTAAAAATATTGTTACAATATTTCATTCATGAAATGAAGTTAAGAAAGGAAAGAAAAATGTCTGTGACGAAATACACATAAAAGAAGTTCAGAGGCTCAGTGTCACTGTCTAATATTGATTGAAACTATATTCATCCAAAAATATGTAATGCTTTCTCACAGAAATATGACGTATTAGCAATGATTGACCATTGTAATGCTCTGTCACATAATTTTTTTGCAAAGACGATTTCTACTACATAGCTCAAAGTGAAAATATTTGTTAAAGTTAAAGCAGATGATAAGGTTTTGGGATTTGCAATTTTACTTTTGTTTCTACCTCTATTATTTTATTAAATAATTTCAGCATATCATAAGATTACCATTGCATTTTGGAACAATTTTATGTATGTTTACAGTTATGTTGATTAGAAAAAATAACTTATGTTTTTCTTATAAACTTTTTAATAGAATGTAATCAAAACCTACTAAGTGTCATTTACCTTTTCTGACAATCAGTTAATGTACCACAGAATCAAGCAATCCAAGAGAAACGTATCACAAGGTTATATTCTCAAAGGGCATAGCTTTTTAAAAATTCAGAGCCTCTTAATCAACAAGGTTACAAATGAAATGATCAGTTGCCTTCAAGGTTGGGAGTTAATTGAATGAACAGACAGCATGGCTTTCCTTACAGCAACCTATAACGCTAATGGATAAGCTAATTTTTTCTTCCCTAAAGTAATTGCACAGTCATCTTTAATTTAAAATCACTTGCGTTTACTCAGTTAGTTGTTTCCTAACAGGGTAAAGGTCTTGAACGTTTATACTGGAGAGATTTAAATTGTCAGTATGATGTAGATAGCAAGGACATTTTAGTATAAGTAATTAAAATTTAACCTGCACCTTTTTTGTTATGTTGAATATGTTATCTATTAGAGTTTGCAAGGAAGGTAATATTGGCAGAAAATTAATCTTATAAATCCTAATTTTAATATCATTGCAGTTCTGTTGATTCAATGACTTCTATTTCCACATCAGCTAGGAAATTCTAAATAAAATATTAAATAAAAAATTAGTGATTCCCATTAATCAAACTCTGTCTACATCAGTGAATTGTATGTAAGAATTACCATTTTAATATTACCAAGACTCATAATGAATGATGATGTTAACATAATGAATATTATGTTAGAATATACTCAGAGTGAACTGATATTAATCACAGTTAATGATGTCTAACATCGTGATATTAGAAACATTAAGTAGAAATGGATGATGGTAAAACCCAGCATTACCAGTCTGTGTGATTTAAGTGTTTTTATTTGCAGAAAAAGATAATATTATAAATTTTATTAAGCAATACAGCGTGTTTGTGAATAATTTATTTATATCTTGATTATTTTTGTCATATCAATAGTTGGGTTATCTAAAGTATTGGCCACCTAAAATTCTGAAGAAATTTTATTATCTGATACCTAAAGTAAGTTTTCAACCCGGTAGAAAGATCTGTCCCTTAAAATTCAATTATTTTATCACTACATGTTGAAAATTGAGGACAAATAGAAATATATTATCTGAAGATACTTATATCTCAATAAATTCTTTATAAGTTGTAGGAAATAAAAAGTCTTTTCCTCAAAACCTTCACAGAATTGGAAAACAGAAAAAGCCAAAAAGCTGGGAAATATGACTTTGAAAAAAATTATTTTATTTTGCTTTAGCGACTTAGGAAAAAAATTATCTTGCCATCACTTTTTAATATACATAAATAATTCTGAACATATAAAATATATATAGATCAGTATAGTGAACTTCTAGGTACTCAGGACTAAGTTTTGAAAATTAACACATATAGTCATTCTTGTTTCATACACAGACCCTTCATCTTGTCCTGATTTCCATGTATTTTGAAGTAAATCCTAGACATCATGTCAATTTATCTGTATTTTAGTATTTACAAATAGATATTGTATACATCTCTAAAAGGTAAGCTCTCTTCTTTAAAATACTGGGATGCAATGATCATAGTTTAAAAAATAAATATCCTTAATGTCATAAAAAATAATAAGTACATAACCATTTTATAGTTTCCTATGTGTCTTTTTTGGCATTTATTTAAATTGGCATCCAAATAAGGACTACCCATGGCAGTTGGTTGATTCTTTAAGATTCTTATGGTCTATAAGTTCTTTTGTCTCTTCTCCTTTGCCCTTCATTGAAAATAACCTGAATTTTTGTCTTATACACTTTTTCTTTCTGGATTTTGCTGGTTACAATACCATGGTATGATGTAAACACGTTCCTCCAATTTCTCTGTTTTTGTAAACTGTTATTTGAGACTAGAGAATTGCTCAGATTCAGGTTTTATTTTTGGCTGGGTACTTTATAGCTGGCTTTGGGGTCTTCCATCAGGAGGCACTTAACATGTAGTTGTTTTAGTTGTTTGCCTTTTTGTGATGTTGGTAGCCACTGGAGCTCAATGCCATATACTTTAATTGGAAATGTGAAAGCATAGAGTTAATTCTGAAAAATAGTGGACATATTAAAACAACTTATGAAAAATGATCCAAAATGAAATACAAATATCGCATCTGGGTTACATAGCTAGCAAAATCACCAAAGCAGGGTGTTTTGTTGTTGTTGTTGTTATATATGACCGTATTTTCCAGAATTTGATATTATATATAGTAAAAATTAAGTGTCTCGGGGTTTTTAGAAAATGCATACTCCAGTTGTTCCCCCACCTCCCCACCTCTTTCTTCTATTTCTATGTGTGTGTGTGTCTGTGTGTGCGTGTGTGCGTGTGTGTGTGTGTGTATCTATTATCTTTACTGGCTCTTTAATGGACTCTATGACAAGTTAGCCAAGTTACCATCTCATATCCCAGCTTCATATTGTTAGTCTGACTACTCTAACAAGCTCTTTCCAATGAATAGTAATGTGATGATAGCAATGATGTTTCCAGAAATAAAAAATAAGGCACATAGTCTGAAAAATCCTTTTGGTACCACTTCTAACAATCCAGAAAATATGGCTTGCATGCTGAAATACTGGCATTTCTTTAGAAGTTCTATTATTTATGAGACCAAATGTGTAGACTACTTTAAATCACAATTTTCTCAGACAGGACCCTATGCACTAAAATATAAGATAGCATCTGTTTATTGGAAGACTGGAATTTGAGCTCAAGAGCTAGTCAGAAATCTGATTATGGAAACTAAAATATCACAAGACAAGAATTAGAGAAAGGCTAACTTATTAGTGAGCTGACTGAGCATTATTATATTAGAACTGCTTGACACTGCCACACCTAGAATAATATTAAAGGGGACAAAGGTGTGTCTTTGGGAGGGCTTTATATGACTTTAAGAGATCGGATCAAAGTAGATACACATTTTTTAAAAGTTTATGAGACCCCAAATAAATGAATATGCATTTGTTAAGAAGTACTGAATAAACAAAGAATAAACTATAAAATAAATTGGGAAAATACCCATGATTTTGTAAAATGAGTATTACATATAAAATGAGTATGCCAAGTAGTAGTTAAATGGCTCTACATTAAAAATTGGCAAATATATACAAATAAATGCTCTACTCAGTTATTCTAATAAATCTATATTTGTATATTTCTGAAAATAAAACTAATGAGAAGGAATTTCACTGTAGATAAGGTTTATAAAAATTCCATTGCTTTATGCTAAGAAAGATTTACTTAAAAAATTCTTCAAATACTAAGATTTTGAAAGGCATCAAAATAAAAGAAAATATTTTTTATTAGAAAGAAAATAGTCATGTACTGGAGTGCTACGATATATTTTTACATTGCCACTTTTTAAAAATTTCAACTGCATCTGTACTACATTGTGATTTGGGTGAAGATGACTGCTGGAGAATCATGCTAGTAACTGACAGAAAATGCAAAATGTCTTTAATGTTGTATTATTTTAAAGTTTCCTTGGACACTCTTCATTGTAGCTAATATTCTGGGGTCCAAATAACATGAATAATCATACATTTCTTTTAATGGAAATAACTAAAATAACAGCCTCACTGAGAAATTTTAATTACCTCAGGTCCTAATTTCCCCTAGATATTCATTAACTTGTTTCTTCTTACTTAAAGTTTCCACCATTGAATTCTATACAGTCCGTGCCTTGGGATAATTTATAAGTTAAACAAAAGGCTATCTGAGAAACAGGTATGTCTCTTCATAGTGCACTTGCTCAAATCAAGATTCACAAAGAAATACTTGAGAATTACATAATTTTGGGCCCCTTATACTTAGAATTTTTGGTACAACTCCTAAAAGAAGGGAACCATGTTTTCTATTGCTTTTTAATGACACAGTTGAGGGTTTTTGAGATACCTTCATTCATGTCAACTTCTCCACTAATCAAAGTAAGTAGTGCTTCTGATTTCAGGCAAGGCTAATTTGATAATGTGAAGATGGTGAAGATGCTAAACCTGAATGATGTTGTTCAATAGGTCCATACCTCATACTAAGTGATACATACATAGTTAGTTTGAGATTTTTTTTCCCCTTCTCAACTGTACATTTTAGTCATCATATAAAATTTTTATAATGTTTTTCCTTTTTTAAGAATTGCCTTAGTTACTAAAGAATCTTTGCATTTCCCTATTTAGAATCTACTTGTCCATTCCACACCAAAAAGAGGTTTATTTGGGTAGAGTTGACATCATTACAAAATTGAGTCTTCCAATCCATATGCGAGGTATATATGGACATTTATTTAGAGCCTTGTTAATGTCTCTGATTGTTTTATAATTTTGTTGATAAATGACTTCTCCAACTTTCATAGTTTGTTTCTAGATATTTAGGTTCTTGGTTTGTTCTTTGTTCATACCTTCGTCATTAGGATTTGGTAATAAACATAAAAGAAATTAAGACACTCTCTGTTTTTATTCATCTGGAATATTTTAAATAACACAAACATGTTAGAAAGAATCACTTCATCCTAACATGCATTTTAATGATAAATCATTTGTTAAAAATTTCCCATAGATATTGATTTGTACAGGTTTTCTTCCTTTATTAAAATAACATTTAGTAATTTATTATTGTTCAATGGCACATGCATTTTATCTGAATGTACATTATTGACATAAGGCTAGTACAATAATCTTTATAATTCTTTAATATATTCTGTTATTATGAATATATTTCTTTATAAATTCTAAAATTATGCTTTTTTTTCTTCCCTTTGTCTTACTCACACATGTAAGAGGTATATTTTTATTCTGTGTCTTTCTATGTAAGCAGACTTTCTTTCAGTCAGAATCCTTGTTTGTTTTACAATTCATAATTTTCAGATTTTATCTGTGTTAACTTACTTCTGCTACTTCCTTCTGCCTCTTTTCGGTACCTTAGTTAAATGTTTAATTGATTTATTTTCAATTACATTTTAGTTAGAGAAACAATTAATGTCACTATTTTTCTCAGAGTATAACTATAGACATAGGTAATTTTAAATGTTATATTATATATATAATTTCATTTTTTATTCAGAATAATGAAAATATTAGTTTTGCAATTTTAACATGCCTCAACAGCCAAAAAAGTTTTAAAATTATTTTTCAGAATTTTAGTTCATTCATGGAATGAGGCAGTTGATGTAACAATATGTACTAGGGAGTTGGCTTGGGGTTGATTTGTCACATTCTAAGGCCAATGCATAAATTGATTAATTAAATACTAATTATTAAAACAAAGTAACAAAAGTAATAATTCAATGATACTACCATATTGAGTTATTTAAGAAAAAATAGTACATGCAAAGTAAATGTGTTAATCAGCTTATGGATTGAAATAACAGTTAAAAAGAATAATAACTCTTTAGAGGTAATTTTACCATATTTTCAAGTTTACAAGAGTAATAGATGACTAAACTCATAGATTATTCTAAAAGGGACATAAGGAATCATTTATCAGTCACACTAATATTTATCCAAGAAACTCTTTCCTCACAGCAAATATTTGTTGACTATGTAAACAATGAAACTGACAATGCCTCAGCTTTTGTCTAAGCGGTCCCAGCAAAGACAGGTAGAGACACACTTGTTTTATTCCCTCCCTGTCCCAGCCTGCTCAGCACAGGGCAACCCTAGAAAAGTCTCTGACTAGCAGCAAGCACTAAATTCTACTCTTAAATATTTACAAAAATGAGAAAAATTAAGAGGGAGATAGTGAAATTTTAGTTACATCTCATTTTTATACTCTTCAAAAATATTTTTTATTTTATATTTTAATAATTTTAACTGTTTATAAAGATTTGAACTATGAATTCAAAATCTCTAGAAGATAAACTTCTCTGCTGGATGAGAAAATTGAAGCCTAGTGGTGTTTACTTAGAAACAGGGCCGACCCCTACCAGTGGTGGAGCAAAATTAGTAATCACACTCTTGATACCAATTTTATTTTCTGTGTAAACTTCTTCAATCCCAATAATTTATTCACATCTGCATTCCATACAAAGGTGACTGAATTTAGTGGTTGCATGAATCCCTTATCCTATATATAATATAATTTCAAATCTTCCATGTAGCAATTCAAATTAAAAATAGATCAGCATGTGTCTGTAAGTTTGTTTGTTTGTTACTCAGTCCTTCTGTGCAACTACAAAATGTATTTTGAGTAGGGATTTGTAAAAGAGTGATATGTTGACTTTAAATAAAAAAATCTTCATTATATGTCACATTTTCTGTATCACAGTATCATCTGTTATTATGGACCGGTTAGTGCCTTTCATGTTTGTACATCCTGTAATAACATTTAAGCATTTATCCTCCATGATACATACACACACACTACGGTGTAAAACACACTATGATCTTTATCCTATTGTAATTACACAAAATAATACTTGCTATTTAAATACTTGCTAATTTAAATCAAAAGGGCAAAATACCCAAAGTTACCATTATGCTGAGAAACATAGCTCAAGAAACAAGATGGTGTTTCAGGCTACTTTTTTGGTGGTAGTTTTAAAATGCTATTAGAACTAACTCAAGTGGCCAAAGTAGCAGACTGAACAGAGGTGAATTGTCATAAGAAATGGGAGAAGCAATATGGATCATGTCTTATGAAGGCCTAATTGTGTCTTCGGTCATTCTTCTAGCTTCAAAATTATCCAAAGTCAGTTACAATAAAATGTGAGGTATAAGCTGGCAAATCCACCCATCTTTCATTTATTTTACAAATTAAATGTGGACATTCTGATTCTGAATGTTACAATTATATCAATAAATTTGATAAGTTTGGCTCTGGTAGTGCAAGTGTAATAGTATTAAACATATGGCCAGTAAAAGTCCAAGTGGACACACTGAGATGAAAAATATGAATTTTCTTGCCCTTGCTGCATTCTTTTAAATGAAAGAACAAGATGAGACCAGAGAGTCAATCTCTCTTTCCAATAAACATTGATAAAACATGAGAGTGTGTGTACCTCACAAGAATTTAGAGTCTAGAGTTCGGAAAGCATTGCTATCCACACCCCACAGACATTTAATAATACAGAACAAGTGTATGATTCTAAAATAATTACCTCTATCAAAATTTACATTATTAAGACATTGACTATGACAAGTGTTTGCTAAAAAGAATTTCTTGAATTTCTGCTTCTTAGCTCAACTCAGATTTGTGTGAAGTGTTAAAGTGATTATTTTTAGGCCCATTAAGCCAGGGTTTTGGATGGAGACTGGAGGTTCCTAGGAAAATTTATAAAGTACAGAACTTTCATTTGAAAGACACCCAGATTTATCTCAATAAGCATATCCATTCTCCTTTCTGCCTCCTTTCTGAGCTCACATGCTCTCATTCAAAGCAAAAGTACTCTTAAAACAAAAAAAGTATTGTTACTCTGCTAAACTACTAAAGAGTTAAAGCATTATCTTTTCCACAAAAGCATCAGTTACCTTTAAGAAAGGCCTCTAAGGAATCTGATTTTCAAAATTCATAAAAAGGATTAGAAAAGTTCCACAGACCCTCTATGGAAGAATCTAAAATAAGACACTTGAAGCTGAAGGCTGTTTCTTCAAGATGTTTAGAATCACAGGACTGAGGGGCTCTGCCAAGAAAAGCTACTTTTCCCTCCTTAAACCGTCTCCAACCTCACTGTCCTACTAATTCCTCCCAGAAGACAATATAATAATGAAATAGAAAGCCATTTTTAAAGGTTCCAAACATCTTTCTACAAAGAACAAAGTGTTGTGCTGAGACAGGCACCCAACAATCGACTATAAGATGTGATACCCTTGGGATTAATTTATTTAGCATTTTATCTCTCTCTACCTCACTTTTATCATTTTCATTTCAAAAGAACAAATCCAACTGAAACTTATTTAGTTTAAAACTCATTTAATTTATGGAATTATTTAACTCATATTATAAACATGTAGAAGATATATATGTGTGTGTGTGTGTGTGTGTGTGTGTGTGTGTGTGGATTGCATGTATAAAAGGAGATTTCCTAATAAGTTATTTTACATAGATTGCTTTTGTGTGATATATTTAGAAATGAAAATTCCAATGTGGTAATACCCAATTATCATAGGCTGCCTACAAGATTTATTAAAAACGTTTTATTTCGGTTGATAACATTTGTGAGTCTACAAGAAAAATAATGTACTGTACTATTTAAAGACGTTCTTTAAGATAATGCAATGCAATAAACCACGGGCAATTTTTGGCATTGTGTTAAAAATACATGTTTTCACAATTAGTAATCTTTCTCTATTTGAGAGAAGGTTTATGTTTAAATATGCATCTCTAGTAGTTACCAGCATATCTTTCACCCAGATTTCTTTAACTCAACAAAAGTCGAAGCTGTTCAACAAATTCAGCATTTGCTTCTTACTTTTTCCCTTAATCATAAAACCTCAAGATTAAAGATAAATGTTAACATTTATCTGATATTTATCTTATTAATGGCTAGGATATTCAAAATGCCACATGTAGGACACATTGTCAAGTTTCTTTTTATTCGAAATCTGAACACAAAATCACTTTTAAATACTTAAAGATATATAATTTCTGTCTGTATAATTATTATTTCCATCATGCGAAGATGCTATGCTCACTGATGTTGGTAAAATAGTTCACATATTTTCACAAAATTGAACACATTTATAATAGCACAGTCAGGAGAATTGTCACCTGACATCTGAAACACTACTGTTTTTCAAAAAGAATATCCTCGTGATTTTTGGTGGCAAAAAAAAAATTAAATGTGCCTTTCATTTGGGAATAGGGGTGAGGGCCATGCTGCCATTATTTTTAGTGATCTTAATGCTTGTGACTATAGCAAAACAATAATGATTATAATTTCACACAAGTGATCATTGGTCATTACATTCAGATTCTCTGGCGATCTGAAGAGAAAAATATTGTCTGTGATCCAGGCTATTCCACTTTTTATTCCTCACAAGTGAAGAAGTCTACCCAGAAATATGTAAAAACTCACAAGAAAATAGGAATCAAAGACTGAGAGTCAATCTAGAGTCACATTGAACATGAACTTCCACAAACTCTAAAACCTGAAAGGGATGGTGAAATAAATTGTTAACTTACACGTTTTGCATGAAATTAAAAATAAAATAAAAGAATATTAAAATTAGGTCATTGCTTCTAACTTGTTTGAAAAAAAACCTCTGCAACAATCTCCATATTGTAAGTATGGGTTTTAAAGGTATTCCGTTGCTCTGCCTTTGGAGTAGCCATTCTTTTGTTTCTTTACTTTTCTAATAAACTTACTTTCACTTTTAAAAAGAAAAAGAAAAAATATTTCCAGGATATTGTCTTGAAAAGACAGTAAAGCCAGGAAGTTTAGAAGGAAAATAAATGTAAAATGCACAATTAAAATGAGGGTTTCTGACATGAAGGAGAAGACTTATGCAGCAAATCGAAGAACTGATATAAAGCCCAGACTTTTGGTATTGTCTCAGAATGCAGAGAAAGGCAAAGAGACCAAAGTAATGTGGGAGAATCTGGTCAAATGAGGATAGATAATAGTAACGGAACCTAGGAATTACGTTGTCTGTGAAAAATCAATCAAAACAATGGCCGTAGAAACAATTACAGAAAACTCTTCTGAACGGATACAGAGCTAAGTAGGCTGCATTGAAATGTCTTTCTTTGTCTCAGGCAAAAATCAATAAAAAAGCCTATACTTCAGAAGGTCATGAGGTTTTATGTTTGTTGAAATCAGACAGTCTTACGTTTGTTTATTTTTATTCAGATTTTATCATTATCATATAAACAAAGGATCTTTTTTCCTTCTTTTGAGACCAGGTCTCACTCTGTCGCCCAGGCTGGAGTGCAGTTACATGATCATGGCTCACTGCAGCCTCAACTTCCTGGACTCAAGAGATCTCCCACCTCAGCCCCCAGAGTAGCTAGAACCACAGGCATACACCACCATGTCCAGCTAACTTCTAATTTTTTGTAAAGACAGGGTCTCACTATGTTGCCCAGTCTGTTCTTGAGAGGATCTTTGCATTAGCATTTTATTTCCATTTTCTTGCCTGTGCTTTGTCACAGTATTCTAATTTTACCTTGGTGTTCAATAATGCAGCCATCATGAGAATACCCACATAGATGAAGTCTTTGGCCACACCACTTCAAGGATGTGTGAAATTGATTTCCTAATTTCTTAATTACTTTTTACTCTATCACTTCTGAGTATAACTAATAACCATATGTCTTTCATTTTCAAAATATGTTTTCAAATCAGGTTGTTTCCATAGTAATCCACTTTCAAGTACCAATTTTGTATGAATCAGGTGGGGCTCCATTGCACTCTAATAATGAACAACCTCTTAAGCTAAGTGACTCAATACAAGGTTTATTTGTCATTCAAGGAACACATCTCTTCACTCTTTCAAATTGGCCTATCTTTGGCATTCAGGCTATCTAGAACTGGTAGGTTGCTGAGTTTGAGTTGGTGAAAAGTGAATTGAATCTTAAGTTTTCATCTAGAAATAACACATACCACTTCCACTCAACATTTCACTGATCAATGCAAATTGAATGGTAACAGTCAGCTTCAGTAGAGCAAAGAAATGGAATCCTACTTTGTGCCCAGAACTGGAAATATCTGATGGACAGAACCAATGACTACCACATATTCCCAGTGGAACTGAAGCAATTAACATCTTTGATACTTCTAAAATTGATGTGCTGGTAAAGAAACCAAAGGATCCAGGTATTTGGAATTAGGGATGCCAGATTTCCTCTCCAAAACACTTCCTTTTGGCCTGCTGCTAACAAAATGGGTAATGACTCTTATTAAAATTCCCAACTAGAACATAGATTGGGTGGGGTGAGGTAAGGAGTACTGCAGTACAAATTCAGAAGAAATTTGAACAGCCTCGCTACTTCAGACTATATCTCATTCATATGCTAAAGCTAAATTCCTTAATCTGAAACCACAAAAATCACACTCGGGCTTGGAAATATTTGGAAGAAAAAAGGGATGAGGGATATGAGGGTGTGACCCTGTTTAAAGAGCATGACTCAATAAGATTTCTGGGATTAATTATAAGTAATAGAATCAAATAGAATAATTGGGAAGCTAATGTGTCAAAATGTGGTTAACAGAGATAAATCATGGCTTAGCCACAAAACAAAACAAAACAAAATCCTAGGGCTCTATAAACTGCACCAGAAAGAAACTGTTGGCTTGGGCAGTAGTGTCCTCTGCTGAACACTGCTCCCACTGCCTCCCTTAGGGGCTGGGCTCAGAATACTGAACACTGGAAATCCTCTTAGTGGGGAAACCTTGGCAGACGCCAGATTAGCTAACCAAGACTTACTCTAAAGTTTCCACAAATGGCTGCTAAGTTACCAAAATGCATTTTGAATGAGTTAAAGAGCTAAAGTGTTTTTAAAAAGGAATTTATAAAACATAAGTATACTGGTCAATGTTAGGTTTTGGATGGACAGGAACGCATAAAGCAAAAAGAAAATTAATAAGCTATATAGAACATTAAAAGAACAATAGGTTTGCTACAAAAAATAGGAGAAATATAAAAATATAAATGAAACAAAAAAGTATAAAAATATAAATGAAACAAAAGACAAAATAAAACATTACAACACAGAGGCTATGTCACTGATATATGGCAAGATCTTATAGTTCAATGAAAAGTCAAATATCTCACTAGAAAAAATAAGGGAAGTAGGCAGAATACTTGAAAAGAAAATTTCTAGAAGACATTCTAAAAGTCAATAAATATAAGAACTTTTACCCAATAAAACTGATCTTCTTGCTCAGGCCCCTTGCTCTGTTTAAATTCTAAATGCTGGACTGCCCTGGGGCCCTATGTTGGAACTCCTTCTCTATCTGCAGGTTTTCCCTAGGGCCTCACCCCATTCCAAGGCTTTAATCATATGTTAGTGAATCTATATCTGATTACAAACTCCAAACTCCAGATACTTATAACCAAGTACTGATTTTAAATCTCCGCAAGATTATCCAAAAGTACACTGAACTTGACAAGGTCAAACAAAACCATAGGTTTTTCTCCCCATTCCCTACATCTAATTGTTGTTTAATTTCATTCATCTCAGTGTATTTCAACACAATTTGTTCCAAGACGTTGAAGTCAAAATCCATTTATCACTGTGGATCCACTTTCTCTCAAATTTCATATCTGATATATCCATGAATTCTATCAGTTCTACCACTAAAATATATCCCAAATATTTCCAATATTTATAACTTTACTGTTACCAATAAGTCCAAGCCAACATCGTTACTTGCCCAGATTCCAACAAAAACCTCCTAATGGTTATCCCTCTGTTTTAGTCTGTTCTCACACTGCTATGAAGAAATATCCAAGACTGAGTCATTTATGAAGAAAAGAGATTTAATTGACTCACAGTTCTACATTGCTGGGGAGGCCTCAGGAAACTTACAATCATGTTGGAAGGAGAAGCAAACATGTCCTTCTTCACAAGGCGGTAGGAAAGAGAAGGAGTGCCAGCAGAGGAAATGCCACACGCTTATGAAACCATCAGATCTCATGAGAACTCACTCACTATCACAAGACCAGCATGAGGGAAACTGCCATATGATTTAATTCCTTCTCACTGGGTACCTCCCATGACCCATGGCGATTTCAGGATTGCAATTCAAGATGAAATTTGGGTGAGGACACAAAACCAAACCATATCACCCTCCTTGCAATAAAAAAATGAGAGTGATATTTTTTTCAAAGTACTTAAGATTTTTCCATTCTATTTTTAATATTTTCCTAAAATTTCTCATCACACTTTGAGGAAAAATTCATCACCTCACCATGACTTACAAACCCCACATGTGGTGACCTGTCCCTTTTTCTCTAATCTCATCTCATATAAATTTCCTCAATCTATTATGTTCAATGTTAATTGAAAGTACCAACATTTTATTGCTTCCTGGGGATTATAATTAAGAAAATATTGGCCAAGTTTTTAAAAGCATCAAAAATATGAAGTATTTCGATTTTGTCATTCCTTTTCTGGGAATATCTCTTTTAGAAAAAGAAAGATAAACAGATCTGTATATGTGCTTAAGTATTAAATGCAGCATTTTTAATTATATTGATAGAAAACAAACTATTCTATGAATGGCATGGAGTAAATAAATTATAGAACTATAAATGGCATAATAGGCATGAAGCTATTTAAAATCACTGCTACAATGAAATAGAGAAAACAAATATAAACTGCAAGCTATTGGAAAATGCAAATACAGAGCCCACTCTGATTATTTTATTACTAAATAATATACTGAAGCTCCCAGAGTATTTCGGAAGGCTAGAAAAGCAAAATTCTGGAGCTAAACAACAAAATCCATTGGCCAAGCATATTATGAGGGATTTTCTATTGAAAACACTGGTGTCTTCCTCTCAGCATCCAAGATGCTCAGAACTAGATATCCACCATTGAAGTTTCCAAAGAACTAGCAGTTTTCATGACCACAATCATCGGAATATTGGTTGCTGCATATATGGCCATCTTCTCACTCTGCTCACATCTAAATGCAATTTAGATCACCTAGGTTCTACCAGATATTTCACTTGGTAGAACCTACGTGATGTATTTGTGCAATAGCTGCAAAAGTGACTGGGGGTGGAATTTTATGACTTCTACCTTGGAAAGGCAGGACTCATAATGAGAGAAATCCCTAGAATGTCAGAAAGATATTCAAAGATGTTGAGAGACCACAAATGAAAAATGTTCTTATTACTGTAAATATGGGATTCGTGCCAATCCAAACATATATGAAAAATATATGCATAGAAAAATAAATTTGAGGGGAAAATAAAACAAAATAAAGCATGTGTGTGAACATGTGTATACACAAACACACACATACATATATATGTGTGTGTGTGTATGTGTGTGTATGCATGTTGAATTTCTCCTAATCTTTGGTAAGTTTTCCATAATATTTAAAAATAATACATGTTTACTGTTGAAATTTTGAAAAGAACATAGATATACAAAGAAGAAAAAGTAATCTTATAATACACAGAGAGCAGCTGTGAACAAATTTGGTGCAGTTTATTTGCCTTTTTTTTTCAAAACGCTATGTTTATACATATATCGTTCCAATTTAGATGAGTGTGTATTTCGTTTGTCCTGATTTTTAAAATATTTCCTTCAACAATTTATATTTTAATATTCTTTATATTTAAAAAATTACACAATCTCTGTTTGAAAAAAGATAACTGTTCCCACTGGTACATGAAAACTTCCTAAATCTGTAAGAAAAAATACAGCATTCCATATAGAACTGGTCAGAAAGGAGGAACAGAACAGTTCACCAAATAAGAAATGTGCAAATAGCTAATCAACATGAAAAAAATCCTCAAGGTCATTAAATAAGACAATTACAAATTAAAGATGGTTCTCTATGATGTCATAGCTGAATTTTCCGTGGATTCTGCCTTGCGAAATGAACTTAACACACGCCAACCTGAATGTCACTTTTAGAGAGCACGTGTGATCTATCAACAAAGTGCCTATCTCAAAGCTGTCAGAAAGGTCTACTAGAACTTTCTCAGAAGAAATGAAGAGTCATTGTGCCTTGCTATTGTTAACAGTGAATGTTCCTTTAGTTTTTGCAAACATTCTTAGAAAGATTATATTTTGCTTTTTATTTTTCTATTAGCATTTTCAATAATTGTATGAAATACAAAGATCTTAATTCTACTATAACATTAAAGAATCATAAGTTAGCATGTCTGGGCTAAGAATGGTTAAGTTGTATAAACTGACAACAGCCTATTGTTTGGACAGATGAAGGACAGCCTAATGAAGAATATGGATCGTGTGGTTAAAATACAAAGAAAAACTTGGCAAGAACTGGCTTTGGTATTTGACTTCTCACTGTGCACTAGCAACCCATAATTATTATCAGATTCTGTTTTATGTTGAGTGGATATGGTCCAGAACTGTGAAAAATATCTTCTCTTAGAGGAATGTGAGGGCAATCTGACTCCATCTGTCATCCGTTTGACTTCCTTGGGGTAATCTAGCTTGTTAAACAGGTGACCCTCTTCCTCCTCACTTATCCCAAAACTATGTACTTTGTTACAAAACAAAAGAACTCCCCTAAACATAGAGCAAAAGAGTAGCCATGACCTCTCCCACCCCCCATACTTCTCCTAGTATAATAAATATCACTTAACCATGCATCCCAAGTCTGTATCTTTAGTATTTGAGAAAGCAGCTGCTGAGATAGTCAAGTAGCAATAATTTCTGAATTGTCTTATATTGAGCCAAAAGTTTGAGGTAAATTGTACCAAGATTTTTATTTGAACTTTCATTTAAGATTATTTTCTGTCACTTTTATGGAATATACTTTAATTTTATTGCTTTATTATCCAGTAAAATTGGGAGTTTTAAATATGCTCTACCCCTAGGCTGTAATTCTTGCAGTGGAATGACTTTATATTCAATGTTGGATGAGCATGGCAATGATAATATTCTGCTGCCTCCTACGTTTTTATCTGTGCCTCTGCTCTCTTTCGCTGGCTCTCAACTATTGTGGAATGAATATTTTCACCTAAATGTCACACACCAAATTCAAAATAATGACTTCCTCTTCATTCTGACAAACCTCTTCTTTTCCTGGATTTTCTCTCTTTGGTAATACACCCAGTAAGCTAAGGTAGGTACTATGCTTCCTACCATTTTCTCTCTTCTAATCAACTGAGCACCAAGGTTTATCTGTTTTTAAGCCCATTCTTTTTCCATTTTTCATCTATTTTCTCTGCCGTGATGTAATTTCAGGCCCTCAAAAGTAATCAGTTGAGCTAGAACCATGAAATTTGTAGACTGTACTTGTATTTGGAAGAACTGGGATTGGAACTGAAGACTGACTTGAAAAACCTGGGCTCTTAACTCTGGCATAAGTTGAATGGGAATAATGTTACCCCGGAAGTTTTAAATGTTTAACCTAGACTTTTCATATAGGATGTATTGCTGTAAAATCATACTGCCATGAGGGGAAAGGTGAGAAAGTTATAGTAATTGGGGCATGACATGGTAAGGGAGACATTTGGGGAAAAGTGTGAATCTGAGAGTAGTATACTGACAGAAACTTGAAAGATTGATTAGCATGTTATTTAGCTCTCTCATTGCTCTGTTCAAATATCAACATATAATAAAAGATTTTATTTTTACTTCCCCGGTAAACAGAACTCATGGATTAAAGAGCCAATATTGTAGTTAATGACATTGCCATATCTCTCTCTCTCTCTCTCTCTCTCTCTCTCTCTCAATAGATATATATGTATATTTATATATATATCTATTGAGAGAGAGAGAGAGAGAGTCACATTTGTGCTGTTCAAAGGTTTATTTTTATGTTTGAAAAACACACCAGTGGTTTGGATTCTATAAAGCTCTTCAGACAAAAAGAGAATCGTACATGTAATGCATGTCTCCTCTACATTTATCATTTTGTCCAACAGAGGTTTGTTTGGAAAATGTCTGTGATATCCAAAAACAAAGTTCCAGATGGAGGAGGTGAAAATAGACATATGTTCCAGATGTTTTTAATATCTCTCTCTCTCTTTTTCTTTTTTGGCTATGGTTACACTGAAAGCACACCCTTTAGAAGACAGAATAATCACTCTCTTCAAATGTGAGGGGTTCGTCTAATGACCACTCACAAAATTTTATCTTTTCTAATAAAATTTGCACCTGTGCATGTACAAGCTTGTGGTGTACATGTGCGGGTACACATATGCGTGTGTGTATGTGTGTGTGTGTGTGTGTGTGTGTGTGTGTGTGTGTAAACTATTTTCCCAAGTAGAGCTTGTTTTATAGGTGAAATAGCTACCCAGGTATATTTTCAACTCCCTATTAGACATGTATTGCATAAAACCGTAAGTTTAAAAAATTCCTCGATCTCCATCTATTATTATATTGAGGCACCTGATACAGGTGGGCCTTACTTAGTTGTCAAAGATTTCTGGTACTTTAGGATGATCAAAACTAGGTAAAGAGCATGTCTTAGAGAATGCCACCATAACAAGTCTTGCTTGAATACTATCTACAGGCACTTCAAACTTGATATATCCTTGTAGTGATGCAACTGTTCTGTAACTTGACTGGATTGATGTCAACATTCTGGTTATGATATTGTACCATATAGGTTTGCAAGACAATGCCTTTCAAGAAACTAGGTAAGGGCCCAGGGAGTCTCACTGTATTATTTCTTACATGCATTATTTTACATGCAGATACATGAGCATCTGCATTATTCTCTAAATTTTAAGAAATGTCTAATTTTTAAAAAAAAAAACTAAATTCATTCAGTTACTAAGCTCTCCCCCAAAAGAAATTACTATGCTCTCTCTCAAGAGAACACATTTTTTATCTTTATCATCTGCTGATGACACCAGCATGTACCTAATGAGAACATATGCGCCATCTTTGACTCTTCCCTACTCCCCTCCACCATTCAATCAGTCATCAAGTCCTACTGATTTACTTCCTTTATCTAGAAATCATCTATCTCATCTTCTTCTTTCTTACTGCTGATGCCAAGTTTCAGAGCCTCATTATCTCTGTTCTTGCTTAATGAAACAATATCTAAATTGCCCCTCCTGCCTCAGGCTGACCACTTTAGAACAGTCATTGTAAATGCTGCTGCATATTACAATCACTTGAGAACCTTTTATAAAACACGAAGATCTCTATCCTAGGACAATGAGCAGAGAATATCTATGAGTAGGGCCTGGTCATCGATATATTTTCAAAGCTTCCAAGATGATTAGAATGTGCAGCCATGGTTGAGAATCATACCCTTGAATATCTGTTTTCAACTAAGACTCTAGAATGATTTCACTAAAAATGAAAGATTAAGCATTATATTTATCTGCTCTATCCTCCTTCTCAGTTACAGTTTGAATTATATCCCTCCAAAATTAATACATTGAAGTCCTAACCCCAAAGTACTTCAGAATGTGCCTGTATTTGGCGACAGGATGTTTACAGGGGTAATCAAGTTCTTTCAGTCAATATGACCAGTGTTTTTATAAAGAGGGAAAATTTGGATAGAGACATAAGCGTAGGTAGAATAAAATATGAACATGAAAGAAGAAATCAAAGTGATGTTCCTACAAGCCAAGGAACACCAAAAATTGCCAGCAAACCACCTGAAACTAGGTGAGAGGTATGAAACAGATTCTCCATCACAGCCCTCAGAAGGAACTCAGCCCTGTTGATACCTTGATTTTGGAATTCCAGCCTTCAGCACTCAGAGACAATAAATGGATGTTGTTCTGACTCCCAGTCAGTGACACTTTGTTACTGCAACCCTAGCAAACTAACGCAGCCTTACAAATTACAAAGTACGATTTAACCGCATAGAATTCCTACCTGATGGTTTGCTCTATAGCCATGTATCTGTTTTTAATTTCTTCATTCTTTGTTTTTTTTTTAATATTTTAAAAAAAATTTTATAGAGATGAGGGTCTTGCTATGTTTCCTAGGCTGGTCTCGAACTTCTAGCCTCAAGCAATCCTTTGGCCTCAGCCTCTCAAAGAGCTGGGATTACAGGTGTAAGCCACCATGCCAGGCCTATTTCTTTATTCCTTATACTCCAGAAACACACCCATGAAGACTGCTCAGGGGTCATCTTGTCTTGAATAAATTCTCCTATACCTTTCAAGATCTCTGATTTTATGCAGAATATTTCTGTTACTATACTCACGACACTGTATGACACATATCTGTTAAATATTTTTGTGATCTAAGAAGATGCTAAGTTCATTGAAGGCAGTGCCATGTCTTAGTCCTTAAATTTCTAGTGTTGATAGTTCCAGGAGTTCCTCAATAATATCTTTATTCAGTGAGTAAGTGAACTATTTTACAGAGTGTACTGCATAGTTTGCGTACACCAAAACTCAGAAGCTAAAATGGGATTAGAGATGCAAGTGATTTATTAAGAGGGGAGAAAATAATAGAAGGTGGGGAAAGGCTTCAGATTACAATGTGGTTTTGAGACCTATTTCAGGAGAAAGAAAAGGGAAGGTTGTGTAGGAAGTGCCTTGGTGTGTGCACAGTTCCAAAAAAGTTTCTGTTGAACCAATGAAAAGTTTTTGAGCCACAGTTGCCCTGAAGATTCCCACATCACATTTGAATGTGCCTACCTCTGCACTCCAGCTAAGCTATGGTATATATACCTGTAATAATTGCAATTCTCTCATCAGGAATCTTGCACCCACAAAGCATAACTTCTACCAGCTTGAAGGGGAAATCTTTGTTCCATGCTGTTTTGCGATGTGTTTTCATTGTCTCAATTTGTGATAATAATTCAGGAAATTTATACAATGTCCCAGGTTCAAGGTGATTTCACTGGGGTAAAAAATAAAGATAATTTTAAAATTAAATGTAAAATAAGATGAGTTCAGATTATTAAATTTTTTTTGAAGGAAATAACCATGAACATATGGTGGGAAATAACTGGTGGGAGGGAAACATTCATTTATATAGGATGTTTCAGAAGGTCTCTTAATTGGTAGTATTTGGGATGAAATTTGACTAATGAGAACAAGCCAGAGAAGAGCAATTAAATGTACCACGAAGGAGGTGGAGGTGAATCTCTGTTGCTTTGAGAATTGAAGAAAAAGGATGCTGGGAGCAGAATAAGCAAAAAAGTGACTGATAAAAGAAGACAGAAGAGAGACTGTCCAACTGCCACCTTGTTTTTGTCTTCATGCAATGGGCTTCCCACCCTCTGCCCTGACCTGGTCCCATGTTGTCCAACACCTGAGAAGTTCCAGGGTTTCTCATCTGCTACCCTAGAGTCTTTGACCACAGGATGAGTTTGTGGTTCTAGCAGCAGTGACATTAAGAAAGGTCTATCACGGTGGCTTCAGGCTGGGGAAACATCTAAAATTTAACAATGAATGGTATCTTTTAAAATGTAAAGATGAACAGTGAGAAGCTCCTGTGCTCTTTGCTAAAATGGCCCAGTACCTACCCCAGAATCTCTCAGAGGAAAACAAGTGCCAAATTCTACAGTCAAATGACACCATCATGGCAGTGACAAAATGTGGTCAGTACAACTTTTTCATTGACACTTTCTAAGAAATTATCAAGACTGCCATAGATGAGGAGCAGCTGCTCCATTGTGGGCCTCCCACTGAGTCCATCCAGTACTATTTTATCCTGGTTCATTAGCCCACTTTTGTCCGGGTCCACAGGCAGCAGCAAGACGAGCAGACCACCAGCTCCATGACCACCATCTAGCTCAGGCAGATCTTCACAGTGCAGCCTCAGCAGGGCCAGACAACACTTGGGGAGCTTCAGGTTGGATAAGATCAGTAGTTTACATTGTCCAGATCCAGCCACAGGAGCAGATCCAGCCACAGGACCAAATCCAGCAGACCCAGAGTGGCCCTGGACAGAACATGCAGCTCATGCAGTAGAGCAGTACCAACACAGCAAAGAACCTACTGAGTCAAGACACCTGCTTGTTCCTGCTGGTATCAGGCACTCAGATACTTTCCACCAATGCTCAACAGAACACACAGACAGAAGCCCAACCAGAGCAGTAGTAATTCAGCCAGCTCCTAGATGAACAGCAGCTCTCCTGAACCCTGTGAGTGACCGTGATACCTGGCCAGGATCTCATCCAGTGCATGTTTATCCAATAAGCCAGCCCGTTTTGCCAGGGCAAGCTCCTCAGGTAGGTGTTACTGAGGGTCTGCATTGAAAAAGTTAAGGACACTCAAGGCGATTTTTACCATGAAGCCTCAAGCATTGAGCACAGTCTCCATCTCCAAAAACATTGAACTCAGAGCTGCTGACTCTCTAACAGAAAGATCCAACGGTTTTTCCTTGTTTTTTCTCGAAACAATCAATATTTTGCTAAAGAATTAATAGATTTATCTTTGTCGTCAATCATCTGACATGAAAATATTAAATAAAGGCATACCTTGTTTATAGTACTTCACTTTATTATGCCTCACAGATATTGCATTTTTTAAATGTTGGAATTAGTTGATTCCAACCCTCCTGGATGACTTTGAGGGGCTCAAGACATCAGTACAGGAAGTCATTGCAGATGTGATAGAAATAGCAAGATAAATAAAATTATAAGTGGAACCTGCGGAGGTAATTGACTTGCTGAAATCTTGTGCTAAAACCTGAACTGATAAAGAGTTGCTTCTTAGATGAAATCTACTCCTGATGAAGCTGTGAGAACTGTTGTGACGACACCACTGGATTTGGAATATTCTATAAACTCAGTTGATAAATAGCTGCACGGTTTGAGAGAACTGACTCCTAATTTGAAAGACATTCCCCTTTGGGTAAAGTGCTATCAAATAGCATTGCATGCTACAGGGAAATCTTTCATAAAAGGAAGAATCAATTGATGCAGCAAATTTCATTGTTGTCTTATTTTAAGAAATTGTCACAGCCACCACAACTTTCAGCCACCACCATGCTGAGCAGTCAGCAGCCATCAACATCAAGGCAGGACCCTCCACAGGCAAAAAGATTATAACTCACTGAAGACTTAGATGATTATCAGCATTTTTCAGCAATCAAGTATTTTTAATTAAGATATGTACATTTTTAGACACAATGCTATTATGCACTTAATAGACTGTGGTATAATGGAAACATAATTTTTATATGGACTGGGAAACCAAAACAATTGTATGACTCACTTTATTGCAATATTAGCTTTATTGAAGTATTCTAGAATCGAATCCACAATATCTGTGAGTTCCTGTACTCTATTAGTCAGGGTTCTCTAGAGGTACAGAATTAATGGGAAAAAAGAAATATATATATATATTTAATGGAAATTATATTTAATGGAAAAATATATATGTACTACATATGTGTATATATATTTTATATATACATAAATGCATAATATATACATAGTTTTATATACATATATATATAAAGGGAAGTTTATTAAGTATTAACTCACAAGATCACAAGTTCCCACAATAGGCTGTTTGCAGGCTGAGGAGCAAGGAGAGCCAGTTCGAGTTCTAAAACTGATGAACTTAGGTCCAATGTTCAAGGATAGGACGCATCCAACACAGGAGAAAGATGTAGGCTGAGAGGCTAGACCTGTCTCACCTTTTCACATTTTTCTGCCTGCTTTATATTCGATGGCAGCTGATTAAATGATGCCCATCCAGATTAAGGGTGAGTCTGCCTTCCCTAGCCCACTGACTCAAATGTTAATCTTCTTTGGCAACATATTCACATACACACCTAAGATTAATACTTTGCATCCTTCAATCCAATCAAGTTGACACTCAGTATTAGCCATCACATCTACCTATGCCACATTTGTGGTATTTCCTTGAAGAGAGTGTTTGGAAAATGTTTCGTTTTGTTTTGTTTTGTTTTGTTCTCACTGCCATTTCTTATAAGAGAAAATTTATGCGGGGGTGTGCATTACCATATCCTGACCCTTGGAAAAGCTTCATGTAGAAGCTCTTTTTGCTGATCTCCAGAGGCTATAGAAAAAAATTTCATTTAAGAGATGAATTTATTATTCTCTAGGGAGAGTGAGCTTCATTTTGTCTCCAATCCCTTCTTTTTCAGAGTCCCCATGAGACTAGAATTTTGTGTGTCCATCCTACCCTCTTCACACACCCACACACACACTCACTCACCCTCACAGTTTTTCTAAAATTTTTTAAGTGCATTAAATTTTTTTCTAGCTGCCTTTGATGTGTGGACTTCAGATTGCATGAAATACAATAAGTCCTTTTTAGATAGGAAAACAAAGCTGAAAACATGAAGAGGGTGAGGATGAAGTGAGGGAGAGAAGGAGGCAGAGGACAAATCATGGAGGACCTTGCATGGCCTGATAAAGAGTTTGGATGTTATTCTATGGGAAGCGATAGAATAGATTTTGCCCGATAATTTGATTTACATCTTTGAAAGATTACCCTACCTTCATTATGTAGACTGGATTACTGGACGATGAACAAAAGTGAAAAAACCAGTTAGACAGGTAATGCAATAGTTTATGCCTTAACTAAAGTGGGTGACAATGGGCATGAAGACCCTTAAATGGATTGGATTAGATAAATCTTGGATGAAGAAAATACAGGGTTAGCTGTTGGATTGGATATGGAACATCAGAGAAAGAAAAGAAGTAAGATTTAGTACCAAGATTTTTGCCTTGACTAAATGAATGGATACACAATAGTTCCATTTACTAAAATGGGGAAGGCTGGAACCGAAACAGGATTGGGGGAACAGCAAGAATTTTGCTTGGACAGACTAACTTTAAGGTGACTATTTAGAAGCAAACAGTTTAGTTTTGTCCTCTAAATGATATAATTTATATATGTAAATTCAAAGTACACTGACATTGAACAAATGGAAACTTTAGGAGAAAATGTGTGGTTAGCTGAGAGAAATTATGAGCTAGAACTGAAAGTGAGGGATAAAATTTGACCTTACTGAATGAGATCCCTCAGGCATGCAGATGTCTTAGTTCATTGCAAAGACGTGAGAGATTAGTAAACACTTTGTAACAGAGTCTGACTCCATTTTTGATGTTTGACTACACGCAACTTTAAAATTCTACGACTCTCTCTTCTCCTGCCCTACATGGGGAAAAGCTGATAAGAAAGCTGGGGTGCCCCTTGGTTCAGCACTGGTGGGGAGCTCAAATCATGAAAGACTGCATTCTGGGGAACCCTCACCCATCCCCACCCTCTCATCACAATAGAAAACAATCCACTATCTTGCCATGTTCAGAGCCTGTCCTGCTTTTTCTCAGAAAGTCTGATTATGTGCATAGTAAACCTTTTCATACCCTCTTGGTGTGTGGGGCTATCCACCTCTACTCTCCAGTTAAAATAGTTAATACTGCCTAATGTAAATTAAAATAGGGTCTTAAAAGTTTGAAACCCATTATGCAAGACCTATTTAGAGATGAGATGTTTTCCTTTCTGCACTTCCAAGAGCATTAGTCATCAGTTTTGTCATCTCAACAATGTTTTGCATGAGAGTCCATTTCACCTCTGCAAGATGGCTTCAGGGATTGGCACAATGAGCAGGAAGTTCAGGCAATGACTCCCACCATTGAGGGCTCTTGCTCTGCTTGCTAACTGGCTGTGCCCCCTTCTGGCAAGCTTGTGCTTTGAACTGTGCTGTTTTGTGTAAGCTTCAGTTAAAAATTTAGCCAACCTAAATCAGAAATTAGTAATTGGCATATGGGAGTATGGGATTGGGGCCCTCCTTAAAGTGATCCTGGGTCATATGTCTCAGCCTAGACCATGTGTCTGAGATTAACTCATGTGTCTTGGGCCCAGCATAGTCCATGACTGATGCTAGGCTCAGAGGAATAATTCCTATCCTGTCACCATTGCTGTGTGTCTCAACCAGGCACTGTCCACCGTTCTAGAGAGTACTTAGGGAATCACTGATACAATGTGTAATATATGGGGGCACTGGGTGGTAGCTCACCTGGAGCCGTCACAATGTGCTATGCAGAGGGCCACACTTCTAAAAGCAGTGGGCTCACTAGGACATTATAAAATGTTTTTGTTGCTGCTGCTTCCTATGCCACTATTGCCCCAAAATAACCTCTAATATTGTGATATGAGATATATAAATATACATATGTACTTATGTATATGTGTATATATTATATGATATATAATATATTAAATACATTAGAAATATATTAAATATTTATATATTATTTGTTATATTTTTATATTTTTTTATTTTTTATTTTGATAAAATATATTAGTATATTTTAGTGTTACATAAAATATATATTTTATGTATTATAATATAAATACTTTTTATTATAAAGTATTAAATATATTATATAAAATATATAAATATATATAGAGTCAGACCTGTGGGATCTGACTTTACCTCCAGGTTGATATACATGTACATGTATGTGTGTGTGTGTGTGTGTGTGTGTGTGTATATAAGTATATGTATATATATACGTATATATATATATATATACATCCCCAGTTGCTGAAATAGAGCTCCTTATACCTTTTACATGGGGATACTAGGAGACTCTTTTGTTCTAATATTTGTTCTTTGACCCCTGGTTTCTGGCACAAAGCTCCTAATATACTTATAATTTAATGAGTGATAGGAAAGTCTAGCACAGAGCTCCTAAATCCCTGAACATTCCTAGGCGATAGGAGTCTCTTTTGTTCTAATGAGGTGACTCCTGGTGGGCATCTGGAAAGCCTCTGAATGGGAGCTGGCTGCCAGGAGAACCAACCTGTAATAAAAGGTTGAAACTTTCAGCTCCACCCCCTCAAGCTCTGGGAAGAGGAATAGGACTGAAGGTTGAGTCCATCACCAATGGCCAATGATTTAACTAATCATGCGTAAGTAATGAAGTCTCCACAGAAAACCTTAAGGACAGGGTTTGGAGGGCTTCTGGGTTGTTGAATATATGCGGCTGCCTGGAGGGTGGTGCACCTGGAGAGGGCATGGAAGCTCCACATTCCTTCCCCCACACCTTGCCCTATGCATCTCTTCATCTGTATCGTTTGTAACATCCTTTATAATAAGCCAGGAAATCGAAGTGTTTCCCTGAGCTCTGTGAGCTGCTCTAGCAATAACTGAACCTGAGGAGAAGGTCATGGGAACCCTGTATTTATAGCAGGTCAGTCAGAAGTGTAGGTGACAACCTATTAATATTATCTGCTATAGGCATCTACAGTGTGGGTAGCCTTGTAGGACTGAGCTCTTAACCTGTGGGATCTAACTTTAACTCCAGGTAGATATGTCAGAATTGAATGGATTCTAGGACACTAAGTTTGTATCCACTGCAGAATTGCTTGGCGTAGCAGAGAAAACCCCACACATATGGTGTCATAAGTGTGGAGTAACTGTGTAAGAGAGTAGGGAAAAACAGTCCATTTGTTTTTTCCTTCAGAATTGGTGTCAGTGAAGTGAGATTTGCTGGAATGGCTCTGACTCACTGAAACATGTGGCTTGGGACAAGAAAAGGATAGCGTTTGATTAGAGAAAGGAGAAGCCATTGATTCCTGGGTGGCCACGTGGTCATCCTTGGTACAGAGCAGCAGCTGTGCTGAGTTACTAAAGGTCAAAGTTACTAATGAATTTTAGAGGCTGAGCCAACTCCGAGGGAGTTGGTTCACTGGATGCTGAAGGAAATGCAAACTAATATTTTAAAATGCAATGTTGAGTGTGTGAGAGTAGGAATTATGATAGTTTTTTTTCCTGTTTCTAGAACCTGATCCTCTCAGTGTTATAGGAATAAACATTCATGCTTCCACCCCCATGTCCCCACCTCCTGTGGCACATCCAAGGAATTAATTTAAATCAACTAGGATCCTTAAATCCAATAAAGCCAACAATTGTCATGGGTGAAGCTCCTAACCTTAAAGATAATAATTTGAGACTCTTTGCAGGAAGAAACTTAAAAATATGAGCAGGGTAAATATAACTGTCTTCCAACAAATTATATCCTCTAACCACATACACACATATATAAAGCCCAGATATAAAGGAGGAAACAAAAACCCAAAACAGTGGTCATAATTTGACTCAATCAGAAACAAACAATTTATTCAAATAATGTATAAGACAAAAACGTAAAAGGGTTTGTTTCAGCCAGGCGTGGTGGCTTGCGCCTGTAATCCCAGCAATTTGGGAGGCCAGGGCAGGAGGATCACCTGAGGTCAGGAGTTCGAGACTGGCCTGATCAACATGGAGAAACCCTGACTCCACTAAATATACAAAATTAGCCAGGCATGGTTGTGCATGCCTGTAATCCCAGCTACTTGGGAGGCTGAGGCAGGAAAATCGCTTGAAGCCAGGAGGCAGAGGTTGCGGTGAGCCGAGACTGCGCCATTGCACTCTAGTCTGGGCAACAAGAGCAAAACTCCGCCTCAAAAAACAAAAAGGTTTGCTTTTTCCCTATACAATGTAGGTTCTAAATTAGCTTAGCATCTCCTGAGATGGAACAATTGGCAAAATTTTATGGCACCAATTAATACTGAACTCAAATTACGGCTATAGTCAAGGATCCTGTTAAATTTAACCAAGATATATCTAAAATCTGAAGAGAATTATTGAACATAAAAGAGAAATGCCTTACCTTAACTACTGCAAAAAATGCATGGCCTAAATTCTTCATAATCATAGAACCCATTACTCTAAAACATACCCTATGGACATGGACACTGATCCAATGCATAATAAGCTATAATTAGATGCAGTCTTTCTTGTGTAAAACAGGCTTGGTAAGTTGAGGCTCTATAGACCTCCATCCCTTCTGTCCCAATAAATTAGTTAATACAACCTGATATAAATTAAAGCAGTCTTCAAGGAATTAAATCTATCATAAAGTCCAACGTAGGAAGGTGTTTATCCCCACTGCTTCTCCAGTAACAGCCTAATTTGGACTGTTCTTAAACCTAGAAAGAATTAATGGTGCCTCATGGTGGGTTACCACAACCTTAATGCCATGATCCCACCAGTGAAGGCCCCTAAGCCCAATATAGAGTCAGTAGATTCCATTTAATAAGCAAGTGGTAAGTACTTTGCAGTCGGAGATATTATTAATATATTCCTCTGTTCAGTGCCTTTTTCAACAACCACACTTAGCCTTCGTCTTCAAAGGGACACAATATGTCTTTACCAAGCTATTCACAGGGCACTTGCACAGCTCTATCATTGCACACAATCCTTGCAAAGCAAATTTTGATTGGGATGACTACTAGGCATTAACCACATCCAACTTTCTCCAGTAGCACAGATACAGCAGTATACTGATCATACCTTCCTCTGGAGAGATTCATTTGACACACTCATTGAAGACATACAAGTACTCCCAAAAAAAAGATAAGCATTTCTCTGCACATAGCACAAGGCCCTACACACCAGTTAAATTCATGAAAATTATTTGGTAAGCTGAGGAATTCTGCAGCTGTAAGAAAGAGCAATTGACTCTATCAGAACCCACAATGTTAAAAGAAGCTCAACTTTTAGAACTTTTCAGGATCTGGAGGCAACAAATTTCTATGTTTACATTTTTTATATATTTCGATGTTTACATTCTCATAAATTTTACTGAGGCCTATTTATGCTGTTGCAAATTGTTCCTCCTGGAATTGTGTCCTCTAAAACAAAGCATTCTAGAATCTGATCAAATTGCAATACAATAGGCACTCCCATTGGTGATCCCTCTCCCTGCCCCAGAAAAATTCTTCACTGTGGAGGCTTTAGCAATCTTTTCTCAAACCTTCAAACCCCTTAACTACCTGGAAATCCCTTGGGATTTCACAAATGAACAGCAATGGGGGTGTCTACACTTTACGTAGAGTATTAAAACTACACGTGATGTGTCTTACTCAGGAGCTGCTGCTTTTTATTGCTTAATCCAGACATCCTTGATACGGAGTGAGATTGGGATCTAAGGGCAAGTATATTTAGCTGAACTTTAGGCAGTCAATTTGGGCAACAATTAGCTCCATCTATGCACTTTTATAGGCCATTTCCAATGGTCTAGCCCTCTGGTTCTGCCAATGGTAGCAATAACAACTAGTTATCCAAGATTTGCTCCTTTGAGGAAAATAACTGTGGAAATCCCTTGCTGCATAGATACTCAAAATACGTTAAGGTTACACATGTCTCAGTGCATACTCAAACCCCAATACAAAGTCTTCTTTATACCATTCAGAGTTCCAGATATTACTAATAATGACCAAGGCACTCAATTTACTTCTCAAAATACACAATGCTGGGCTCTCAAACATGGTGTTCAATGAACTTTCACTGCCCTTACCAGTTTCAGGTGACAGGCCTGAGAAAGCGAGCACTATTATGGTACACTGAAGCTAAAATTTAATTAAATGAAACATAGTGTATCTCAGTCATCAGTCAAGCATCAGGGATAAACTGTAACAAAAATTATGACTCAATTTTTTTATGTTTAACAGCTGAAAGCTTTCAAGCCCCACTCTTCTGCCCCATATCTGCACTAACAGATAAGAAAGCCCATATGCTCCCTTATTTGGTGTGGCAACACAATCAAAACATGCAAGCCCCTGCCCACTTGTGGGAATCATCCCCTCAGCCCCACCCCCTAATTATAATAAAAGCCATACTAGTCTCTTTTCTCACTTTCAAGCCATTTTCAGATCAGCTTGAAAACCTGCCCCTCTTACCTCCCTCCTAACCCTCATTACGTGAGTAAATAAACCTTCATACTCTCTCAGTGCATATGTGGCACCGTTAGTCCTGACATTCAGAGAAAATTTTGAATGGGATGACTACAACATACTTTCTCCTAAACGTCAATTGATACTTCAACAAACAGTGGGCTCATCAAAATCAGGCCTTATGATTACATTAGACACTTTGATGGAAGTTTGCAATTTTCACTGTAATTTGAGTTGACTGCAAGTTGGAAAATTTCTGAATTCTCTATTCCAAAGGGTAATTATCAACTGAGAATAGAAATTCAACTATGTTTTCATTTTGTGTTTCTCAGATTAACTATTTGCGTATTTATTTTTCATCTGTCACTTTCAGGCAAAATTGAGGGAGAGCTCACACCCACTCACAATCCTACTTATTTTCTGCCTACTATGTTGCTGCAGAATGAGTTAAGTTACTCTATTAGACTTCATAATGAAACAAACTAACATGTTTTAAATTGGAGGTATTCTAAGCTGGGTGTCCTAAACATTCCTAAACAGTTCTGAGACTGGAATTTGAATGACTCAGATGTTCAGGGTTGACCTTACTTTTCTCTCAGTCTGGCATCATCACTTCTGTTTCCAGAGATTCATTACTATAATGCTGTTCAATAAACAGATTTGTTTCTAGGCACAGAATTTTTGTGTATTTGATAATAAATCTAGATGACAAAACATGAAATAAATATTTGTATGATTTGTATACAATAATCACATAAATTATAAATTTGTATAATTATGTACTAAGTTGCTAGACACATATTTAGTGTTGTATCTACAATTCAGGAAATATGTGGCTTCTTAGCACTTCATCTGATGAACTTTCTATTTCACCTGTATTACAATCTCTTGGGTGCAGCTGTAAAGTATTTGGAGAAAAGATATCCAACCCCTTTTGAATGTATTCAGGGATGAAAAACATATATATTAAGTTTGAGCATTAAGAATTTTTATCCTATTTCAAAATTTTGGAAAGTCATCAAATACATCTAAAATTAATAATAGATAATTTTCTACTTGAAAATGTGTATAGCCTAGAAATATCTTTTTACATTAATTGTTTAAAATGAAAAATGCATTAATTAGCTGCTTACTTTGTGGAAAGATCTCTTATTCAAAAGCTTTATGCTAATTTACCACTGAGGAAAAGAATGTGTATATATACATGCTGAAAGGGAATCCAACCCCTGGAGAGATAAGAGTTAAATTACAGAAAACAGCAGCTCAGAACACTGACAGATAAAAGTACGCTAGAAGATTACTTTCTTCTTTTGGTGGGGAAGATATATTCAATTTCATTGTTAGGAAGCACTTCTTTTTTAACCATGAAACTTTTGTTGAGCACCATCACATGTGAGGCACTGTGCTAACCACCAAGGATACGATGAATGATGGAGGGAGTTGCTATGCTTGAGTCACTTGAGTTGCTCACAAGTAAAAGAGAAAAGCATAGTAATTAAGCCTCAAGTGTCATAAAATGAACTTTTATATTAACGTCATATGTGAATTTTATATTAACGTCATAGAGCACATAGGCTACTGACTTTAATTCTGATTAGTAAGTGCTTAAAGGTTATGAGTGCAAAGGTGAGGCTATGAGCACGAATGTTGGGTTTAAGCATATGCCAAACTACAAGATTATCTCAATGGATGCAGATAATACTGACAAAATACAAAATGCTTTTATGATACATTCAATAAACTAAGAATTGATGAAAAAGCCATGTATGAAAACCCATAAGTAAAATCATTCCCAGTGGTGAAAAACTGCAAGTTCTTCCCCTAAGATCAGGAACAAAATAAAGATTCCACTTTCACACCTTCTATTCAATATAGCACTGAAAGTGATAGCCAGGGCTATTAGGCAAGGCTAAAAAGGCATCCAAATTGGAAAGGAAAACATAAAATTATGTTGTAGATATACTCTTAGGCCTAGAAAACTCTAAATAATCTGTTTTTTTCTTTAATTGTTAAAGCCAATAAATGAATTCAGCAAAGTTGCAGGATACAAAATCAGAATGCAAAAATCAACTGTATGTTTATACACTAGAAATGAACAATACAGAAATAATTTGTAAACCATTTTATTTAAAATACCAACCAATAGAATAAAATACTTACGAATAAATAAAACAAAGGAGGCACAAAACTTATATGATGAAGGTAACACAACACTGATGAAATAAATTTTAAAAGACGTAAAGCCATCTATGTGCAGGAATTTGAATGCTTAATATTGTTAAGATGACAATATTGCCCAAAGCAATATACAGATTAAATGCAATCTCTATCAAAAATCCAATGGTATTTTTTACAGAAATAGAAAAATCTATCCTAAAATTCATATAGAATCTCAAGGAACCATGAATAGCTAAAACAATCTTGAAGAAAAAGAATAAAGATAGAGATTCCACATTTCCTTATTTCAGAACTTACTCAAAGCACAGTAATAAAAATAGTATGGTACTGGAATAAGGATAGACACAGAAACCAATGGAACAGAATTTAGAGTCCAGAACTAAACTCTTATTTCTATGATCAACTGATTTTGCACAAGGGTGCTAAGACTATTCAATGCGGGAAAAAACAGTATGTTCAACAATGGTACCAGAAAATACTAACCACATAGGAATGAATAAAATTAGATGCTTATGCCATAAACAAAATAATTACTCAAAATGTATTAAATACCTAACTATAAGATGTATGACTATAAAACTCTTAGAAGAAAACATATGGGCAAACTTGCATGATCTTAGATTTGGTGTTGATTTCTTAACATATGGCAACAAAAGCATAGGCAACAAAAGAAGAAATAGATAAACTGAACTCCATTAAAATTAAACACTTGTGTGTATCAAAGAACACTACCAAGAGAGTGAAAAACCCACAGAATGAGAGAATGTACTTGCAAATCATATTTCTGATAAGAATTTACTATCCAAAATGTAAAAATAATTCCTGCAACTCAGTAAGACAGGCAAATCAATTTAAAAATGGGCAGAGGATTTGAATAGACATTTCTCCAAATGAGATACACAAATGACCATTAATCACATGAAAAAGTGCTTAGCATCATTAGGCAATTGGAAAATATAAATCAAAGTATGACGAGATACCACTTCACAGCTACTTAAAAAGCTATAATTTTTTAAAGTGGAAAATAAAAAGTGTTGGCAAGGATGTGAAGAAATCTGAATCCTTGTAGCTTGCTGTGGAAATGCAAAATGCTGCAACTGCTGTAGAAATAATTTATCACTTCCTCAAAAACGAAACATAGAATTACCATGTGATCCAACAACTCTGCTTATAAGTATAGGCCCAAAAGAATTGAAAACAAGTGCACAGATACTTGTATGCCAATATTCATAGCAGCATTATGCACAGTAGCCAAAAAGTGGAAACAATGCAGGTGTCCATCAGCAGATGAATGAATACACATACATGTAACATATACATACAAAGGAATATTACTCAGCCATATAAATGAGGTTCTGATACATGCTACAACTTGGATGAACCTCAACACTAAGCCAGACACAAAATGACAAAGACTGCATGATTCCACTGATATGAAGTATCTCAAATAAGCAAATTTATAGCAATAGAAAGTACATCCAAGGTGACCAGACACCAGGGCTAGGGAGAGAATGGGGAGGTATTGCTGTACAGGTCCAGAGTTTCTGTTTGAGGTGATGAAAAACTCTGGAAACAGTGGTGATGGTGGCACAACATTATGGATGTAATGCTACTGAATGGTACTGTTAATAATGGTTCAAGTGACAAATTTCTGTTATGCAGATTTTACCCTAAAAAAAAAAAGGAAGGTGCTGAAGAGAGCACATTATAAATTATATTTGGTGTTTATATTTGCATAAAACAGCACTGGAAGAATAAATAAGAAATTAATATAAGTGGTTATTTATAGGTAACATCAATATTCAGCCCTACACAATAAGGTTATATTGGTTAAGGTACAGAAATACCTCTGTCCTTGTAGGTAGTAAATGTCCACTCCCTGATTCCGTGAATTCTCTCCACTTGTGCTCTTATCCCAAGATACCTGACTGCGCTATGGCCCAGCAAGTAAAGAGTTAACCCTGGCAGGACAGAGGTGTGGGAGATTAGTCTAGAATGAGGTTGGATAGTTACAGGGTAGAGGGGGAGACTTTGCAGTCTAAACTTTCTAGTACTCTTTTGATTTTTAGTCATAAAAATGGAAAATAAAATTTGAGAGCTGAAGGAAGACAATGAAGACGAGGGAGAGTATGTCAGGTGAAAAGGGTAGTTAAGAGAATTTGGGCCAAACAAATGTGCATATAGAAACCACAGTAACACAAATAACAAAATAGCTCAGGGAAGTACTGGAGAGCCTTGAATATAGGGGGAAGGGATTACAAAAGAATAGAAAGGTAAAGCTGGCCCAGATGTTAAAGAACCACTATGTGACCTTAATTAGTTTGAACTATTTCCATAGCAGAGATAAACCATTTAGAGTTTTGTTTTGTTTTGTTTTAAATCAATAGAATTATTTGAACAGATTTGTGTTTTAGAAAAATAATTCTGGGCTGGACACAGTGGCTCACGCCTACAACCTTAGCACTTTGGAAGGCTAAGGGAGGAGGCTTGCTTGAGCCCAGGTGTTCCAGATCAGTCTGGGCAACACAGCAAAACTTCTCTACTGAAAATAAAAATAAAAATAAATTTATCCGGGCATGGTGGCATGTACCTGGAGTCCCAGCTGCCAGGGAAGCTGAGGTAAGAGAATCACCTGAATCCGAGAGGTTGAGGCTGCAGTGAGCAGTAATTGTACCACTGTGTTCCAGCCTGGGTGATAGACCAAGGCTCTGTCTCAATAATAAATAAATAACAAATTTTAAAAAAGAAAAATAATTCTGAGAACTGTATGCTGACATCTGAGAACTATTTGCTGAAAGTCTTGCTGAAAAATAGTTAGCTTGGGGTTGAGTTGAAAAAAGAAAGAAAGAACAAAAGATGACTCAGATTTCTAGCTTCGTTGACTAAAAGGGTGGAGCGTGACCTTTAATGGGGGAATTCTAAGTAGAAAATTATTCAGAATTTTGATTATATAAAACATGAATATATTGAGATGTCAAAGATAAAGCATGACATAATATGAATTATAAATAAAAAGTTCTTATGAAAATGGTAATGGTTATTTTCCATTTAGAATGACTTACTAAGAGGAAATATGCTACATTTTATGGGGAAAATAGTATCTTTATATGTACATGGAGTTCTTAACTCAAAGAGTAATACTGAAATACAATACAAAAACTCTTCTGTACTGATTTTTGCAAACAAATTTCTTTTTCACTGAGATAGTTCAGGCCTTAGACATGTGGAAAAGTGACCTCCAGGCAATGCCACTAATTCTGTGGTTTTGTATTTTTATAGAGGAAATAAATAATAAATGGCTTCTCAGAATGCCATCTAATATTTTTCCCCATAATTCCCTCAAAACTCAACACATATCTCCAGCTCTACTTCTTTTTCCCCCTACAGCTAAATTTTTCAAGGAGTACTCTGTATCCATATTCGTTATTTACTTATAGTTTTCCTCAATCTACTTTGTCTATCCAATTTCTGTAAGTGAAATGGCTTTTGCTAAGGTCAACAGTGCCCAATAAATGATTAAATCGTCGTTATATGGCTTCTCTGTTGATTGATATGGCTCATAATTATCCTTCTTTAAATATTTATTCCTTAGCATCTATGACACTATACATTCCTGATATCCATGATCCCTTTGTTAATTATTTTCTCAACCTTTTCTGCAGGTTTATTTTTATCTACTTAGCCATTAATTGGCATTTCTCAAGAGTTAATATCAACCTGCTATACCTTTCCTCTGAAGTGCAAAAACAAATAATCAAATGTTTCCTCAAATTGTCGATGTATATGTCCAAAAAGCACCTTATGTGTCCAAATAATCATACTCCTCATCACTCCCATCAAACACAGTCCTCTTCTGTTCCTATCTTAATGAAATTAATGATCACTCATCCTGGCACACAAGTCAGAGCCTTAGTAACATTTCCAACATATACTATTTATTGATACTGCCATTTGGTTGCCAAAGACAGTTATTACTTCTTAAGTTTCTCTTACATCCCCATACCACTTTGCTTCTGTACCATCAACACCCTAGGCCAAACTACTAACAAATCTCTCTTGGAATTTTGTAAAGGTTTTGTAACTATTCCAACAACAACAGTGCCTTCTATAATCAGAAAAAAAGGGAAAGTTCTTAGTCCTCAAATCTGTGAAGGAAGCATAGCAGTCTTAAGTTAGTTTCCCAACTGCTGGTAGAAATTATGGTAATTACTTAAATACATGACAAAGACATATATCTACATTACACATTATCATTGACAATCACCAGTGCTGGTTTGGTTAGAGTAAGTGACTTGCAAAGTGGCAGAGAAAAGGGTAAATGACAAGCACTATTTCCATCTTGCTACATCTTCTGCTCTGTATCTGATCTTTCAAAACCAGAATATCTGATACGACTTTTCTCAGTCAGTCTTCTCCAGATTATTCTGGGGTCATCTGAAAGCCTGGGAAAGTCTCGATGTGCTTCTCCAATGCGGGTGAGAAAGTCTTTGGTATGAAGATGTTCATCTATTTTCTCTTGAAGTAGAAATGACTCTAGTAAAGTCTTCTTTTGTTTCAGGAAGGCAGACAGGGCCAGCTCTGCTCTTTTCCTGTTACAGTCGGGACATTGAGAAGATACATGTTGCTTAGTTGCTGCATCCTGTATTGCTGTTGTCCTCATGTTTTTAAAGTAGATTCTGTTCAAAAGTTCATCAGGGACAGAACCATTTAAGGCATGTCTCTCTGAAGCCTCTGCATCCAATCCAAGATGCAGCTTTTTGTGTCTGCTGCTCTTCTTCTTCTTAGAATCCCCTCTACAATGAATCAAATTTATCTTCATGGTGCAATAAGACTGCAGGGCATTCAATTCTTCATCGGGTACCCGAATGATTTCTGTTTGACAGTTGGTGTCTGGCCGGTACCGTTCAAAGTTAGAGTCTTTGTGCTTGAGGTAGTTGATCCATTTTTTAGTCAACTTCTTTTCATAATTTTTGAAGTCCGAAAGCTCAGATTGTGTGTCTCCTTGTTCCAAGCTTAGAGTCTGCTTTTCCCTCTCCAGTTTGCTCCCAGAGGTCAGGGGAGAGGACTGCCGTCCTCCATAGGAGCTGAATGAACTGGAAGTCTGTACCCCATCAGTAAACGTCTTCAAAGTCTCAGTCTGATCAGAAAGGTTTGCCAGAGCACTTTTGTCCATATGGGCCAATTCTGGGCAGATGGCCATCACACTGCATCAGACTCGGCTCATCTCCTTTGCCCAGGTTAAGACTGGCTCAGGAAACTGTCGGGAGCTGAGCTCTCCGGGAAGGGCTCTCTGCTTGCCACCAACTCTGCAGAGCTCGTCTTCCGGGAGACGCCTTCCCAGCTGCCTTGGCAACGCGGACCGCTCATGCGCAGTGAGTGGCCACAGTGCAGCGACCCGCCTCTTCCTTGGCTCTCCCCAGCGCCCCTGCGCCTGCGCGCTGCTTGCTCTGAGTTGGCGATTCCGCTTTCTTCTGCTCTCCCGCTTCTCTTTGGTGCTGAAGTCGAGTAGTCAAGGAGAAAAGCTTGCGAACACTGTTGCCCAGGGGTCAGACAGGTGGCACACGTGTGTGAGACCAATACAGTTAGGTGGCCTGTGACAAATCCGAACGTGCACGCCCGCCTAAATCCATTTAGATTTAAAAATCAAGCAAAACTGCTGGACAAGATGCACAAGCAAAAACTTGCCTGCCAGCTTTATAGTCAGTAGACACCTCCTTGTAGACCATATCTTTGAAGAAAAGTCAAAATACAGAAACTATTCTGTAAGAAGCAGCGTTCTGTGCTCCAGCACTCTGACGACATTGAAGTTTGGGCGAGGGTGTGGGGAGAATAAACCTGAATTTCTCAAATCTGTTTCTCTGGCCTTTTGTCCCTATAAGTCGCCTCTGGCTGGCATATCCAGGCCCCTCCTCACTCTTTATATGGTTAATTTCTTCTCCTCCGAGTCCCATTTTCTCATGAAGGGCTTAATACTCACCCCTGCCCCCAAACTCTTTCTAACCTTTTCTTTTTAATAGCGTCCAACTGTAAGTTTCCAGCCTTTTTTTTTTTATAGTGTCCAACTGTAAGATTGTATAAGTATCTGCTTATGAAGACTGAAGGCAGAAATTATGTCTGTTACCAACTAGCATGTGCCCAGCAATCATCAAACACAAAGCAAGTGTTCCATAAATCTCTGTTGAGTGAATGGCTGCAGAAACAAATAAATCTTACCTTACACAGGTGGTCCAGAGGATTTGGGGAAATAAGTACTGTCAGCTCAGAGAAATCCAACATTTTTTCTAACTGAATCCCCAAACTTGGGCCATTATACAGGATATATTTTTTATTAATTTTTTTTAAAAGTAGAGTTTTATTAATCATCATGAGAAACTATAAAATGTTAACTCTAGAGATGGACTTTTTCTAGGTCATAATAGTTCCTGAGTCTTAGTGAATGTCTAGCATAATTTCAAGAGACTAGACACCCTTCTTTGTCAGTGGGTTAGGGAGTATTATTCAGGTCTAGCCATATATAGTCCCCAAGTGTTCATTTTGGCAAAGAGTGAAAAGTCAAATATTCAAAAAAGCATCTCTTAAATATATGAGTCAGCTTCCTATTGAAGATAAGGAGACTCCAACTTCAATTATTCAATCAAAATTTTATATTATCACATAATGGTAGTCTTTAAAAAGAGGTAGCATGTAATTTGTAATTCCAAGTAATTTCCAGTAGGGCTCAATATTTTCATTGTTTATCTTTATTTCAAAGCTCTACCTCATTCTCTGAATATTTATACATTGATATTTACACACAATTCATGTTTTATATACATCTTATCCATAACATTGAACAAGGGAGCTATACTTTAAATAAAATCTATTTGTGTCTTCTAATATGCCAAATATCCGAGATAATCTGCCTTTTTAAAACTAGTGTTTTAAATTTCTCATTTTTTTTTTTTTGAGACAGAGTCTTTCTCTGTCACCCAGGCTGGAGTGCAGTGATGCCATGTAGCTCACTGCAACTTCCAGCTCTCAGGTTCAAATGATTCACCTGCCTCAGCCTCCT
>CAUYLG010009267.1:0-98332 GCA_963573385.1 Cacajao melanocephalus
TCGGCTCACTACAACCTCCGCCTCCCGGGTTCAAGCAGTTCTCCTGCCTGAGCCTCCCAAGTAGCTGGGACTATAGGCGCATACCACCATGCCCAGCTAATTTTTGTATTTTTAGTAGAGGCAGGGTTTCACCATGTTGGCTAGGCTGGTTTCAAACTCCTGACCTCAGGTGATCCACCTGCCTTGGTGTCTCAAAGTGCTGGGATTACAGGTCTGAGCCACTGTGCCCAGACTATACTTTTAAGTGAGCAGTGGAACGGAGAGTCCTTCTCCCATTTCTGACAAACCCACTGATTTAATCTGGCATATGGACACGGGACACCACTCCGCTAAATCACTGCATGTGCCTTTTATCTTTGGTATCTTCCTTAGCTTCTCCCAGAAGGCCAGCAAGAGGAATGGCAAGGGAGCAGGACCCTGCTTCACACCAGCTACATTTCTGATCAGCCCAAGACAACTCACAACCAGCAGACAACATGGCAGCCACCAACAAAACTTCAGGGTGAAAAGAGTGACCCGAATTGGCCAAATGAGAGCTATGAGGATCTGAAATAAAACAGTGTGTCATTTTTCTCTCTCCAGCCATTTTATTAGGTGTAATTTGGATGTCACTGATGTGTACTTACTAAACATCTTCGTGCGCCACATGAAATTTGAACTCATGAATATTACGGTCAGAGGGACTTTGAATGTGTTTCAATCATTGTATTACATTTCCTCCTTTATATGATACGAATTTTTGAAGAGAAATAAACGTAGTCATCAATGTACTACTTGAGGGCAAAGAAAAGATGTTTCCCGCTATTTCTCTCACAAACTCAAAGTGTGACTAATACTTGTTCTGTTTGTCAACAAAATCATCAGAGACCACAAGCAGCTGTGGCCACGACCTGAGAAAATCCAGGAGGTCCCACTGCTGTCGGGTGAATTGTGCTGTACCAATACCCATGGCTCCTGGTGGGAACCTGTGAACCTTGGCTGGGATAGGTACACACACATTCTAGATTTAGATTTGAATATCCAGGAACTGCAGCAAACACGATGAGAGGCCCAGAGCAGAAAACAGGTTTTAATTAGATAATAATATTAATATCTAATTGAGGAATCCATTTTACATCAGATGGAGTACAATGACGTGCTGTGAAGGATCGTATGCGGTGGACTTACCATATACCACCCACAAGCTGGTGGACTGATTGAGGTTACAGTGGGCATTTGAAACATTTGCTTACCAAATTTGGGGGTAAGGAGGTGATCAGGTGATTGAAAGGATGACTTGCATCATAGGACGAATGGGAGTTAACACTTTTAAAAAAGGACTAATTGAAATTATATGAAAATATTAGTTGCTAGTGCAATAGAATAAAGATCTTTTAACACTGTAGACCATTTAGAGTAGCAAATTGGCAATTGCTGAAGAGATTTTGAGATCTGTTAAGAGGCTATGCACAGTGTCAAGTGCCTATAATCCAAGCACTCTGGGAGGCAGAGGCAGGGGATTTCTTCAAGCCAGGAGTTCAAAGCCGTGGTGGGCGACATAGTGAGACTTTGTCTGTACACACGCGCACACACACACACACACACACACACACACACACACAGTGCCAGGTGTAGTAGTGCACACCTGTAGTCCTAGCTATTTGGGAAGCTGAGGCAGGAGGATCGCTCCAGCCCAGGAATTCAAGACTGCAGTGAGATATGATTTTGCTACTACACTCACGGCTGGACAACAGAGTGAGACCCTCCGGTTTCTTCATTCAGCTTCCAAGTAAAATCTTTTAGTTAGCAAATGAGAAGTCAGAATTTTTTCTTTATTGCAAGGTTTAATTGATGAAAGTAAAACATTTCAACAGACCCAGTTACTCTAGCTAAAGTGCAGGTAGAGTCATCCTAGTATAAGGAAATCAGAGAAGGTATTCTTGAGGGCTAATGTACATTTTAAACAAGACTCTAAGAAAACGTTTATTATTGTTATTTATTTATTTATTTTTTAAGATGGAGTCTCATTCTGTTTCCCAGGCTGGAGTGCAGTGGCACAATCTTGGCTCACTGCAATCTCTGCATCCTGGGTTCAAGCAATTCTCCTGCCTCAGTTTCGCAAGTAGCTGGGACTACAGGTGCACACCACCATACTCGGTTAATTTTTTGTATTTTAGTAGAGACAGGGTTTCACCATGTTGCCCAGGCTAGTCTTGAACTCTTGAGCTCAGGCAATCTGCCTGCCTTGGCCTCTCAAAGTGCTGGGATTACAGGAGTGAGCCACCGTGCCCAGCCCAGAAAATGTTTATTAACCAGTATCTATTTAATCAGAAGTGTCAATTACTAGTGTCGCTTTTTATAAGACCATGCAAATAATCACAAAATATTTCTTTTATTTTTAGCTAACAAAATGAAATGAACAGCAACTACCGTTTGTTGATGAACTATTATGTTTCTAAGCACTTTTTTTTTTTTGAGACCGAGTCTACCTCTGTCACCCAGGCTGGAGTGCAGTGGCACAATCTCAACTCACTGCCACTTCTGCCTCCTGACTTCAAGTGATTCTTCTGCCTCAACCTCCCAAGTAGTTGGATTACGGGCCTGCGACACCCCACCTGGCTAATTTTTGTATTTTTAGTAGAGATTGGGTTTTGCCATGTTGGCCAGGCTGATCTTGAACTCCTGACCTCAGGTGATCCACCTGCCTTGGCCTCCCAAAGTGCTGGGATTACAGGCATGAACCACCACGCCCAGCCTGTTTCTAGGTACTTTATCTTACAGTAGCTACATGGTAGATCCTGTGTCCATTTTACCTATGAGGACGCTAAGGCTGAGAGGCTGAGTAACTTACCTTTGCCAGTCACAGAGCTGGTAACAGGCATGTCTCTCTGAAATCAAAGCTCATGTTTCTTCTTGTTTAACTGTCTCTGTGAAATCTTAATTCAGAAACCTCTTCTGTGTGGTATATCCAGGGTCCATAAACATTTTAAGTCAATCTTCCATGACTGTCACAATACACCATGTGTGTGTGTACGTACATACCCATATACACATGTGAAATGGAATGTAAGGGAGACTTCTGCTGTCTATGCCAGGCAGAGCCTTCCTGGGGCTTTTCCCCAGGGGAAAGTGAATTCTTAGGTCCTGAAACTGGATTTCATCAGTTAAATGTTGTCCAGGGGTCTGACTCATGCTAACCAAATTGACTGGGAAAAAAAAGTGTCCTTGGGCCCAATGAAAGTTTTTCACCTATTTCTATATGAAAACCTCAATGATCTGCAACTCACCTAATCAGGATTCTCTTTATCCTCAGTGCACTGGTCCAAGCCACTGTCACCTCTGGATTATCACAATAGCCTCCTTGCACTTCCTGCGTCTATCTTTGCCACCTCAACCTCCTTCCCTAATCCAATCCTGAGTGCACACTTGAAAATCTAATATTTTAGTTAATAAATTGGCAATACCTTTCTCGGTGAGTGAAATTACTTTCCACTGGAAGGAACATGGCTTAAAAATCAGGGCCGGGGGTGGTGGCTCACGTCTGTAATCCAAGCACTTTGGAGGCCAAGTCTGGCAGATCACCTGAGGTCGGGAGTTCAAGACCAGCCTAACCAACATGGTGAAATCCCGTCTTTAAAGAAAAAAAAAAAAATCAAAAAAAAAAAAATCAGGGCCAGTCATTTGCCCAAGGCCCTTCTGTCTAGTGTGCTGATCTTGCTGTGCTACGCCAAAGACGTGGGCAGGTGGTGGCTTGACGCACGGAGAATTAGAACAAAAGGAACAGCCTCTGCAAGGAGTATTTCTATCTGTCAGTGATGCCCTGATAGACTGTCAGGTATCCTGACTGCTAACTTAGTCCTCTGTGCATATAGTACATCCAATGTTTGCTTAACTAGAAAATTCCATTCTGGATAACTGAGCTTTCATGGTACGCTCTGCTTGGTAATAAAGCCATGGCTACATTCTTAATAAACCTTGGGTTATGAAAAACTAAATGACAAAAATAATTATTTTTTTCTTGGCTCCTTGAGGGTCAACTTGATAAAAAATAATTATTTCAATGGTTAAAAAAAGGAGAAACTTTCACGCAAGTTATTTGTTTTTGCAGGCATTGCCATTACAAAGGTATTTAATATATTTTGTTACTGAAAACTTAAAACTGTGAATTATTTAATTGAAATGGGCAAAAACAATCCAAAATATCACAGAAGAAAGCCTATACAGCATACAAGATGGGAAATAAAAATCCATGTATTTACAAATCAGGAAAGTGCATTGTAGCATAGATTTTGGCCTGCAGTGGAGAGCACAGAAGGAAGATGGTGCCTGGGCCATGGGCCACTGAAACCAAGTGTGCCTATGAATGCACTCAGCCTTTTCTCTTCCTTGCACAGTGCTGGTGCCTGTTCGTGATCATGATAAAACCAGGTATGATAGGGCTGTGGTTTAAATATACTCCCTGGCTGGGTGTGGTGGCTAACAAGTGTAATCCCAGCACTTTGGGAGGCCGAGACTGATGGATCACCTGAGGTCAGGAGTTCAAGACCAGCCTGACCAACATGGAGAAACCTCATCTCTACTAAAAATACAAAAATCAGCTGGGCGTTGTGGTGCATGCCTGTTATCCCAGCTACTCAGGAGGCCGAGGCAGGAGAATCGCTTGAATCCGGGAGGCGGAGGTTGAGGTGAGCTGAGATCATGCCATTGCACTCCAGCCTAGGCAACAAGAGTGGAAAAAATAAAATAAAATAAATATATCCCCTAAAGCTCATGTGCTGGAAACTTGATGTACGATGCAGTGATGTTGGTAGGTGGGGGCTAATGGGAGGTGTCTGGGTCATGGAAGCACCACTTTCATGAATAGATTAATGCCATTTTCTCAGAAATGGGTTAATTATCCTGGGAGTGGGTTCTTTATTAAAAAAAAAAAAGTTCTGCCTTTCCCCATCCCCCTGGCTTCTGCCATCAGATGACTCATGAAGGCCCTTGCCAGATATTGGCTTCTAGAATCATAAGTCAATATATTTCTGCTTATTATACATTACCCAGTCTCAGATATTTTGTTATTGCAGCACAAAATGGACTAAGACAATATGTGTAATGCAAATCATGCCCCCATCAGTATCACTTTATTTCTAATTCACATTATAAAAATATGTATCATAGAAGCTATATCTATACATATGGTCATTCCTGCTTCTGTGAATCAACCAAAAAATTGAAAAGAGAACATAGAGAAGATGTTTTTGCTTTTTCTAATGCGGCAGGCCAGTCTTTATGTCAAAGTGTGGTCCCCGCAAAGGACAGGCTGCAGGGAAGTTTACACAGTGGACATCACGGTGTAACAAGATCCTGGGTTCGCAAAGCAGTCTATGCTGTCCAGTGGGGAAAAGCACCTTCCATTTGTTGGAACTGAATGCTTGCCAGAGTGTGCCCCTTTCATTTGGAAGTGCTACTAAAAGGTTTCATTCACATCCACAAGCTGTGTGATAGTTCCCATCTTATCTGAAAGTGAATGATAGGATGGGAGCTGGGGAAGAGTGAGGGGCAAGGGGGAGTGAGAGGAAGACAGAATGATCAAAATAAAACGAAACATCTGGGATCTACCTCCTTCCATCCCCCCAAACTGCAACATCAGAGAGAAAATTCCAGAATTATTGTAGGCACATCCTACCTTTAGGAACAACAAAATAGCATACACTGAGAAATTCCCGAGAGGAAAAGAAGTGAATTTTCCTCAGAAGAGAATGTTCTAGACAAAGTCATAAAATGTGCAAGAGAACGTTTACTTTTGACCAAAGCTGAAAGAAGACATGTGGCCAGTGTGTAGGGGTGATAGAGAGTAGGTACCCTTGTCCTAAGGAGTTTTGAGAAAGCTACAGGCTTCCTTTGGCACTCTGGGCTTATCCGTTGCCATAGGAACCATTAATCTTATTGCTGAAGTTCTAAGTGATTTGAGATGAAGAATGTTTGCTTGAACACATTTTACTCTGTGGTCATCCTCCCGCATACAACGCTACCCTCACAGCTGGAGTGCTTCCTGCTGCTATGAGGCCACGGGTGCTGCAAACTTCTGGGACATTCCACAATTTAATGCCAGTGGTCAGGATCGTTGTTAGGAAACTCCAGCAGGCAGATAACTCCAGCAGGTCTGAGACAAGTTGGTGTAAACGTTGGCACGGACTGGCTCACCTGTTGTGTGAATAAGTCATGGGGCTGCCGCTTGTTCTCTTTGGGACAAAGCCAGGCAGCATTTGTTCAAGTGAAAAATAAGGCTCTGTGTGCTGTGTGCCTGTATCAATAGAAAGGGGCGAGTAGATTCCGCAGGGGAAAAGACGGAGCAAGTGGGTGGGAGGGACAACCCGGCAGCTGTGTTGAAGGTATCTCAGTCAAGGATGACTTGGTGGCAAGAAACAATAACCTACTTAGCTTAAGTAAAGTGGGATTTGTTGCAGGGTGTCTGGGGACTCACAGGGAACCCGACAGAAGGAAGTGAAGGCTGACATCATGGGAACCCCAAAGCTGTCTGGCAGCTCCACAAGCTCTGGCCCAGCCTCTGTCATCTCTAGGGCACGTCTCCCTCATTTCCTCTCTTTGCAGAGTGGGTCTTTGCAAGGCCTCTCTCCCATCACAGGGGCCTGCATGTGGACTTGGGGGGCCGTGGTGCCCAGGAGCGCCCCGACTCAGCATCACCATACAGCTCAGGCACGCAGTACTCCCAACACAGCAGACTCTATTAGAGATCTTAAGGCAGGAGTTCATAACCAATGGGAGAGCAGGACCTGGCCACCATGGCTAAATACGGGCATTGGTAGGAGGAACGCAGAGCAGGGCAGCGGTAGCACTGGCAGTGAGTTACAGAGAGAATGAGTCGGCGGTATAGCCAGGAGAGGGTTGAAGGGCTGGCAGATGTATAAAGAGGTTGAGTAATTGAAGGACCTTGTGAGGACAGAAATTTGGAGGTTATTAGGAGACAATATGGCCCCTGGGGAGAGGTGGACTTTGGAAAGGTTGTGTTTTGCTGGGGGAGCAGCTGCCGAGTTAGGCTTGGGTGAGTGCTGGCAGAGGCCAAGCTGGGTATGATGCAGAAACACTCTGATAAATGTCATTTACATGGATGGCACGGGGAGAGGCCACTTACTGACAGAAAAGTAGCGTTGGAATTGAAAGGGAAGGATGGCCACACCCATCGTCACCACTGAATAGTGGGGACCAGGGGAGACAAGGAAGGAGGAAGGAGATGTGTTTTCCAAGGAGAGGCAGGAGGCTGAAGAAAGAGGCGGGAGAGGAGGTGTCTGCGGGAAGGAAAGCTGGCAGAGGGGCCCCCGTGCATGAGGCAGAGTGAGAAGATGCTGCTGGAGGGAGGCAACGGGGAGGGCTGGTGAGGTGGACTGGTGAGGAAAGTTGATTGACAGCGTCAGTACCAGCTGAAGTGCCTTGTCTGCTGTAAAGGAGGCAGGTGAACCATGTCACAGAAGCACTGGGTGAAAGTAAGCAGAGCTACATTCGAGGCAGGGAGGAGTTAACATGGCCTTGGCAGGATATTGCAATTGACTAAGAAAGCAGAGTCAAAGAGGACTGTGTGTGCATGCGTGTGCGTGCAACACACACACACACACACACACACAAACACACAGACACACACCCATTCTCTGAGGTGAGCTCAGGGATTCTGGAACAAGAGGAATCCTAGGTTTTGTGTCAGAGTGACTCTGACCAGGGAGCTTAGAGCATGCCAGTCTGAATGAGGTTTGGAATTCTTTGGTGGGCTTGAATGTAACTGGACCCTCGTGGTCTGTTACAGTCAGGAGCTATACCCCCAGCTGCCTTGGAATAAAACCAGTTTCTGATTGGCTTCTTTTTTATTTATGCCAAAATATCATAAACCAAAAAAGCCAGAAGACAAATTATCAATTAAGTACTAGGGTGTCCAGAGCTGAGACCAAATTATTCTCCATCGTATTTTATTGTATTTACCAACTTACTTTAGCCTGACTTATGTCATCAGATTATTTTGCTTTTAAAGCACCCTCCTAAACATTTAGCTAACCTTTAAAATTAAATGCATAATTTATACTCATTATAACATATTATGTGGCTTCAGTTACCTTGTAATCTTTTGACCACATACTTTAATAGTGCTTGGCTTTTTTTTTTTTTTATAAATGCCTAGCAACAATGTACTAGACATTATTGCATTATTCTGTTAACACTCTCAACTTGTGTTATTATAAAGCAGTTTCAAAAAACAGCTGAGCCTATAGTGCACACGGCAGTGATCTGAAAATCTTTTTCAATTCAGACATAGGACTAAATGTAAACTCTAAATCTTGATTCTCTAAATTACTGCAGTCTGTGTGTGTATTTGATAAGACTCGCGGAATCCAATTGTTGTTAAATTTTTATCTGATGGACAAGTAGGAATGCTTTGGGGCCCTGTCACTGTTAATAAAGCTCTGAGTCGCAAATGTCACACACCTGCCAGCCATGAATGGTCCTTTCTTTCTTGAGCTGCTGTGATGTCATTTTGCCTTATTTGGCTTCCAGCCTGGGTTTTCTTTCCAGTGTACTCAACAGTGATTAGTCATTTCAGCAGGACTTCCCCATCAACATCTGCTCCACCAGCCAGTGACATGTGAGAAAACGTGGGATGGTGCTTTGAAAGTGGCAAAGGCTTATTGTGCAGATGGCGGTGAGGAGGAGATCTCGGCTACCCCACATGAAAGACCAGCACAGTGGAAGAGGCCTCTCCCCACACCCACACACAAGCTCCTGCTCAGCCTGTATTTGCTCATTCTCTAAGAGAATCCTCCCCGGGGAGCTCACACCCTGCCTTTTCGAGATGCTTACATACGTGGATTGGTGAGACACGGTCCTTGCCCTGGAAGAGGCCACCACCCTCTGGGAATATATGTCACTTCCCACCTTTCTGTGCTGGCAGCTTTGCCTCCCAGCTCTTCCTTTGGAAGGTTCCAGCTACTGTCCAGTGGTCAAAGATTAGTGGCTTCTTTTTTAGCTTTGTCCTGCTTGACTTGTGTGATAGAAAGAGCACTTGAATGGGAGTCAAAATCTTTGCTGTGGAGTTTCAGCTTGGTTTTTCACTCACACTGTCCTTTAATTCTTTCAGTCAAAGGTTGTCCTTCAACCTGAGCATGGTGGTTGCATTCTTTGGCTTGAGAGCCTTCCATGGTTCTCCACTGCTTGTGGGGTACATTACCAATTTTATTTTTAGCTTGGCACCCCTTTCCTGTCTTTTCTGCCAGCTTCCCCTGAGCCCATGTGTACTTGACGTTCTCTAAATAATAGTATTTTAGGCCTGGGTTCTTACCCAATCTATACATTTGCTCCATGAGGCCCCTCCTTCTACATTCTCCTTCTGCTTCTCCCATCCCCCACTGCTTCCCCCTCATTCTCTAAGGTTCAATGAAAAACTCATAAGGTGGAGCCTTCCCCAACCCCCAGGCAATTAAAGTTGTGCTTAATACCCATTTATTCCAACTGTGCTGCATCACTTACCATGTATTATAGTTATTTGCATATTTATCAGTTTAACTGGATTATGGGCTTAATTATTTCATTTAACCTACTTTCCCATTGTGTCTGGCATTTAATAGATGCTTAATAAAATTCTATTGATTGCAAATGGGTAACTGAACTCCTCCATTTCCTCCCACTGAAACAACTCTCGGGCAGCCAATCTGCTTTTCCTCAGTCTTTTCTCCATAGAACTCAGCTTAGTGACTGTCACATAGTAGATGCTAAATAAACGTTGAAAAGTGGTAATGTAAGAAAATGCCTGAATAAAGCAGCAATGCCATATTTGCTAGGCAATGTTCCAAGTTGAGGGGTGAGGTGGGAGAAAGATGGTAACATTGTTCATTTTAGGGAGGGAGAACCTGCAGGAAAAAGGGCATCTTGTGGGCATGACTCTGGGCTGTGTAGTTTGCTACCTACTTCACTTCTGTGGCCACTCCCCTCAGGCCTCATCTCAGGCAGTGCAGGGTTACTCTGTTGACACGGCCACGTTCCCTACTGACTCACCTCACAGAAGTCTTTGGATCTCGGCAGAGCCAAAGGTTCTTGCCAACTGAGCACATCTACCAGGTGGAACGTGGGCAAATGGGTGAATAACCCTAGTACTCCTTGTTGCCCCCAGAAGGTCAGGGCTTGTTCGTTACCTGAGTCCTAAGGCCCTGGCTATTTCTGCCCCGCTGGAGATCTCAGTGGACCCCAGCTCAGTCCAGCTTCCCACCAGGGCAGCAGGCCCTTATGTGACCAACACAGAGTCTTCATTAGAGAGGGTGGGTTTCTATTTTCCAGTTTTCCATTTCTGGAACCAGGCTCATTTGCTCTGCAACATTCATTTAGCACTTTCTGCTGCTGTGTTCCAGGCATTTTGCTAGGGGTTGGTGCCCAGTGACGGGTCCAGTGAACGCAGTTCCTGGTCTCAGGGGCTCTCAGACCAGGAGGGGAGGCTACAGATGCTCACACATCGGCCCACGCTGGACTAGCATGTAGGCGGGGTGCTCTGCAGGGGAGGTGGGACCGAGTGCACAGTGCACAAAGGACGGGACTGGGGAGGCCTGAGAAGTGACTTGGCCTCCAGGGGCTTTTGTCTGGACTGATGACTCAGGGCAGCCGGGCCAGAGAGACAGGGACGGCTACTGACAAAGAATCAAGGAAGAGGCTAATGGAGGCAACAGCACAGGGAACAGGAAAGAATCTGCAGAGCGTTCTTTTCTCTGCCCACGTGGCAAGGTGAAACTTACGGCTAGGTAACTTTCTACTCTATTACACCCAGCACTGCCTGCCTCATTCTGCTCTCCTTCCTCCCAAAAGTTTAACCCTGTCTCCATTTTCTCTACATGCACACAGCCATGTGGAAGTGTGGCAACATACATACACACACACACACAGACACACATACACACGCACACACACACACACACGACATGGTCTCTACTCCAGCTGTCAGAATGTCTGATTTTTGGGAGAGGCAGACTCACCTTTCCTCTGCCTTGTCACGTGCAGCTAGTGAGGTTTTGTTCCTACTGAAACAGTAGAGAACAAATAGAAACAGAGGAGACGAAGAGAGTTCAGCTGCTTTATCGTGGTTGTTATGCAACCAAACACTTTGCTAGCCCTTACCTGGAAAAAAAAGTTGTATTCTATTTTTGGACTGCTAGAGCTGGTATAAAAAGTGAAACTATCCTAAATGGTAAAATGATAATATCAGTTTTCTTATTCTACGGATTTCATAACTCAGGCAGAAGAGGAGTTAAATTGTAGTAGTGCAAGGAAGTAGCAGAGCAAAAGTCACCGTGCTGTTTCTTGGAACGATTTCTGCCTAACCAGTGATCATTTCTCAAGCCCTGTGAAAGTGTGCCAAAAGCTGTCTGCAAGAGTAGCAGCGGGCTGAGCAGCCAGCACGGGGTGTTCTGGTCTTTGGGCGAAATGCTGAGCAGTTTTTACGGTTATCTCTTTAACTGGCTTCTTATTTGCTTTCATTTTAACCAGTGCCTTGGTATGGAAAGTGCACTGAAATGAGTCAGAATATCTGAGTTCTAGTTCTACTGGGACACAGCAAACTACCTGCTTTCCAGAGGCATTGGATTCCTCACCCATGAAAGCAGAAGCAATCCAATTACAGCTCTTTCACAGCCCATCTTAATTCAGGGGCCAGGGCTTGGCAAACTACGGCTCACAGGTGGATCAGTCTGGCCACTGTCTGTTTTTGTACCATCCACAAGCTAAAAGTGGTTTTTATATTTTTCAATGTCTAAAAGAATCAAAGGAGAATAGTATTTCATGATACATACAAATGATATGACTTCAAATATCAGCGTTTATAAATAAAGTTTTATTGGAACACTGATTTCTCACTTATTTGCATATGGTGTAGGACTGTTTTCCCAGGGCAATGGCAGAGCTGTGTAGTTCCATAGAGACTGTATAGCCTGCAGAGTTTACTGTCTATCTGATCTTTAGAGAAAAGCTGTGTCTAAGGGCCATGGTACAACCTGCTATCTTACTTTCTGCATTTATGAAAATAATAAAACCTAATTGAATTACTGTAAGAATGAAATGAGATAATGGATGTGAGAGCATTGTGACAAAGTTAAAAGCATAGGTAAATACTCATCATTTGATTCACGTTGAGAAATGAATCGAGGTGCATATTTGTTATGCACCCAATATGTGCATAGATACCCAGCTACTAGTTGTTGCTAGCTGGAGGAGAAACAAACCCTCACTAATAATATGCACAAAAACAAATGATATTTTTATTCAGCAGTGTTGAAAACATACAGGATAGGATTGCAGAGGTGGGAAATTCTGTGTGCATCTGGAAGGGAAAATAAGAACTTATTCATCAGATTGGTGTAATTCTAAATGAGTTTTTAAATGTCTCCATTAAACTACTGTTATAATTCTGTTTAAAAATAAATCAGAAAATCAGAGTTTAGTGGGACATGGTGGTGCATGCCTGTAGTCCCAGCTACTTGGGAGGCTCAGGTGGAAGGATCTCTTGAGCCCAAGAGATGGAGGTTGCAGTGAGCCAAGATTGTGCCACTGCACTCCAGCCTGGGTGACAGAGAGAATCCCTGTCTCAAATAAATAGTAAATAAATAAATAAATGCAAATGGAAAGTACCTACCCCTCAAACTTGTTTCAATACTAATGTTTTAAAAAGGCTTATTTTCAAAGCGAATGCTGAACTGTAAGGGGTAAGGTCTGACTGTTTGCATATTCCATCCTCAATTGTCTGCAGGTATGACTGTGTCTCAAACACTTGAAAGATTTATAGTCAAGTATCAGAAACAAAATATGATTTTAGAAAAATTATAATAGCCAAGATTATGCTTTTTGTTACAATAATATTGGAATAACCTGTCACCAATTAGACAGCTCATCTTTTATGTATGTGTTTAACAAGAAAAGCAAAATTCCCCTTGTTTAAAATTTAACTTTTTCAGAAAGTTACAGGGGTTGGGGAGGGGCAGGGGAGTGAACACTTAACACGGGATTGAGTCAACTTCAGGGTTGCAAAATGCAGAGGGATTGAATTTTCCCATGAGAGATTCAGAGGTTCCATGTGCCAAAGAATAATCTAGAAACAGCAGAACTTGAGATTTTGCATCTAATGTTCTGATGGTGATTGTCTAGAAAGTTTCCAGATCAACTCAGTTTGCCTCCTTTGGTATGTTAACTAGTAAAAGCAATGTGCTTGGCCGGGTGCAGTGACTCACACCTGTAATCCCAGCACTTTGGGAGGCTAAGGTGGGAGGATTGCTTGAATCCAGGAATTTGAGGCCATCCTGGGCAACATAGCAAGACCCGTGTCTCTACAAAAAAAAAAATTTAAAACACTAGCCAAATGTGGTGATGCATGCCTGTGGTCCCAGCTACTTGAGAGTCTGAGGTGGGAGGATTGCTTGAGCCGAGGAGTTTAAGACCAGCTTGGGAAACAGGGAGACCCCATCTCTATTTTGTTATTTATAATTTTTTAATAATAAAACAAAATAAAATAAAAATACTGTTCTTTTCCCATGAAAGTGATCAGTTATCGGGTTCACCTGGTGGAGTTTGCTGCAGGGGCACAGCCTGTGAGTGTGAATGAACTTATCCACATAGAAAGCATGGTTGCCCCTCTTCCTCTCCTGAGGGGCAGGGCGACTGGGCACCCCAGGCAGCTGGGGCACTGAATCCTGTGTCAGTGAAATGGTTCCTTCTGGTATTAGCTGCGGGACCTTGGGCAAGCCATGGAACCTGCTGAACCTTGACTTCCTCATCTTTGAATGCAGTGGATCTGAGCATGTTGACCGAGAACTATCCATGAAAAAGGGCTGACACCGTGCCTGGCACATACGACTCTTTCAATACACGATAATGATTCTTATCAGCATGGGTGGTGAGTTAGCCAAAAAGCAAAAAGGAAACAAATACTTCCAGAGATTGGTAGGGGTTTGAGCAATTGCCCTTCTGTTTCTTCAAGCCCCGGATCAAGTGGGGAAGGTAAGCTGTCCTGCTCACTGGTTCGTAAGACATGAAAATGTCTGGCAGAATTTATTATCAAATTTACATCTTCATAGAATGCCTTAGACAGAAGGCCGCTCTTCAGCGCTTGATGAGTGATTCCCCCCCCCCCCCACTTAATATCCATCAAACAGAATAATAAAGTACACACTGGTCATTTGATGTGTCAGGAATGGCCAATAAACAATGACAAAGGATCTTTTACATTCTCACAATAAACACTGCTGCTCCTTCTCACCATCTTCCTTGATAAACACCATCTGGAGTTAGCTTTCCCCAAGAGGCAGCTCGCTGCCATGATGTAGGATGCAATCCGTGGCCTCCTGAAGATTTATTTCTGCTTTTTAAAAAATTTTAAAGCATGGTAGCTGGTGGGGCTTCCTGTTTTGGGGCCCTGGGTTCTAGCAGCTCCCTTCCTGACTTGGGAGCCAACTTTAGGCAATGACTTATTTATTTTTCTGTAACTCTGTCATTGCTGCCTTTTGCTTTCCATTACAGCCAAGCTAGCTGTAGGGAGTTGGGCATTTTGCTTGGGAATTTGGGGGCAGTTGCTGGGTGTGAGAGTGGCAAATGGAGAAGGATTTAAGTAGTGAGTTCTGTATAGTGAATGGGTGCTCCCTCTTTGGTGTTTTAATGAGAAACGACAGTAGAGAATGAAATATACTTTTGGATATTGCACTGGTGTTGAATTGAATGCTACATTGAACCATGACGGGGACACCCCTGTAAGCTCCTGCCTCATCCCCAGTGCTTAGAACAGTGCTGCGCACGTTGAAGTGCTAATGAAGATTTGTTGAATAAATTGCCATCATCCTGCTTCCAGATATGTATCTTATGAACTTAAGGCCATAGATCTTCAAATGTATACATTTAATTGTAAATATCCTATAAATCTCCTTTTCAAGGAAGGAGCTAGTTATCAATCTCTTTTGGCTTTTCTCTGCTCATTCAGTCTGTTCGGGTTGCTATGACAAAGCTACCTTAAACTGGGTGGCTTATAAACAACAGAAATCTATTTCTCACAGTTCTGGAGGCTGAGAAGTCCAAGGTCAAGGTGCCAGCAGATGCCGTGTCTGGTGGGCGTCCACTTTCTGGCTCATAAATGCTGTCTTCTCATTGTTTCTTCATATGGTAGAAGGAGCAAGGATCTCTCTCTGTTACAAGGGTCCTAATCCCTTAGGGCAGTGATTGTGCCACTGCACTCCAGCCTGGATGACAGAGTGAGACCTTGTCTCAAAAAGAAAAAGCAAATGCAAAAGAAGAAAGCTAGGAGAGGCAGGCCATTGAGTTGACCCACACAGGAAGGTGAGGAGGTTACCAGGTGGATGACGTGGAAAAAGGAGGGGAAAGGAAAATAGCAACGAGCCCACGTGAGGACACACAGGCACGCATGGTCTTTTGCAGACACAAACTAGTTTTGTGTGGCTGAGGGATTCTAACATGCAGGCTTCATGAAGGAGAAAGAAGGGAGAGAGAACATGGGAGGAGACATCCTATTCCAAGGCCTGCGTGTTGCAGGTTGGGCTGTCTACATGCGGAGATGCAGTTTATGCACAATCTAGGCCAACAAAGGGAGAGGAAGCAGAGCTGAACAGAGGGAGACTTTGAATTGCAACTGAGACCTCACAAAGCTTCAGCCAACCTCGTGGTGGGGCTCACCCACCTCCTTGCTTTGGGTGTCCCTGGGAGAGAGGCGCATCTAATGGCAGGTGGGGACGTCAGGCCCCCCTCCCCCGTCCTCTGGCTGTCTCGTCTGCTCCACTTTCTTTTTGGAAGGTCCTGATTGGGATGGTGGCATCCACTGAAGCTCTCATTAACCCCTCTGTGGCAGTGAAACGGGAACTGCACCTGGACCAAGACCCAACTGGGGTCAAGAGAGCCACACTGTGAAATCTACAGGCCGGCTCTGTATGGCTCTGGCACTGCGTGTGTTGCCTGGAAGTTGTGGGAGGCCGTTCAGAGCCCGAGGGCAGCACCCACCCTCCCTCGCACACCCCTCGACTTGGTTGTGAACACAACCGTGAGCTCCGTGCTCCCCTCCCTATTCCCTCATTGTTGAATGATTGACAGGCAGTCATATTTGACATTTTTGATGGCCCATAGGAGGACTGTGAGCACCACACGAAGGACACACCGGGACATGGTCCAGTTCCAGGGTGTGTCCACTACATAGAAAACCCTTGCCCGAGGGCTGTTTGTTTCGGAAGGTGGGTAAGGGTGAAGCATGGCAGGGTCACGGGACAGAGCTGTGATTCATTTCTCTTATTGTCAGGCCCTGCCAAAGACGCATCTTGCTTTTCAACATCACGCTGCCTGGGTCTAGATCCTGGCACAAGCACTTACTAGCTGTGTGGCTTTGGTCAAGTTACTTGACTTCTCTGTGCTGCAGATTCGTCACATTTAAAACAGGAACAGTAATGAATGACAATAATAACTTGGTAGAGCTGTGGAATCATTAGGAAGGTTAAATGCCTTAATACTAAAGTGCTTAGAATGAGGTCTAATATAGTAAGCACACTAGAAAAGTTAGCTCTTATCGTGAATATTTTAAAGCCACATAAAGATACAACACTGGCCTGGTGTGGTGGCTCACTCCTGTAATCCCAGCACTTTGGGAGGCTGAGGTGGGTGGATCACTTGAGGTCAGGAGTTTGAGACCAGCCTGGCCAACATGGTAAAATCCCGTCTCTATTAAAAGTACAAAAATTAGCTGGGCATTGTGGTGCATGCCTGTAGTCCCACCTATTCGGGAGACTGAGGCAGGAGAATCACTTGAACACAGGAGGCGGAAGTTGCAGTGAGCCGAGATCATTCACTGAACTAAAGCCTGAGCCAGAGAACAAGACTCTGTCTCAAAAAAAAAAAAAAAAAAACCCAACAACCCCAGGTATGGAAGACCTTAGAGACCTCTGGGAAGAAAAGGGATGCTAGAAGGAGAGAAATGGGAATGGATGTGATAATTCCTTCCCTTCTTTAAGTTTTTTGTGTATGTCAGATGCCCACTATTGTGTGAAGCAGTGGGATTGCCCAAATATGATACAGTCTCTGCTCCTGAGGTTTTCCAGGTTAGGGGGAACATACAAGCATTGTAAAACGTCTCAGTCCAGTGACCTATGCACTATATCAGAGGTCTTTAAAGATGGCCATGGGAAGCAACTGCCTGGCCAGGAAGGCTTTGGAGGGGAGGGTGTCACAGGGTGAGGAGGAGTTCAGTGGTGGGGAAGGAGGAGGACACCTCGGGTGGAGGATGGAGAGGGGGAGAAGCAGAGAAGATGGTGGAAGAGCTTGGGCTGCTCAGCAGAGGGAGAAATTGCCTGTAGTGGAGCAGAGAGAGGTGAAGGTGACACCAGGCCAGCTGGCTCCAGGCTGCCCGGTGTCCGGAAATGCCGAGCTCGGAGTTAGGACTTCACTCTGATGGCAAAGAGCAAAGGGCAAAGGGCAAGGGGCAAGGGCGAGATGTGATTAGATTCTGTGTCTGGGAAGACCTCTCCGACTTCACAGAGAATGAGTTGGAATGGGGAAGAGAATGGGGCTGGCTAGCAAACATTCATTAGGCTCCTTCGCTGTCGGGATTTGCGTTCCCTTTTCCTTCCTGGTTAGATCCTCGTTACTCAAAGCAAGGTCTGTGGCGTGGCAGGGCTCTCCAGAGCCAGCACCACCTGGGAGCCAGCAGAGATGCAGCATCTCAGGCTCCCTCCAGACCTGCCTTTCAACAAGATCCCCAGGGCACTCTAAGCGAATGGGCCATGTTGCACATTTAGGTTCTGAGTGTTTGGCCCTCACTCTGTGGCTACAAGGCGGAGTTGAAGGAGCAAGGAGAGCACAGGGCTTTGAGACCGGGGGTTGCTGGAACCCTGGAACATTCAGACCGCTCATCCATGGCTCTCGCCCATGGCTTGTCTCAGTCAGGGCATTTGTACCTGCCAAGCAGCACACAGACGTGTTTCAAGATGTTTCTGCTCATCGAGTGCTTAAAAACCGTCATTATCAGATTTTCATGTCCAGCCTAAGGCCACATGGAAAGTTCTAAGCCTTTCCCACAGTTCTCTGTCCCGGCAGGACTTCTCCTGCATTACGTTAACGGCCCCTTTCGTGGCCCTGATTTTCCAAGCCTTTTTCTACTCTATCCTTCTAGAAGTTTCCAAACTTGCCTCTAAGTCTGTTTTGGAGGGCAGGGAGGATCTTTTTTAAAATATGCCAGCATCCTTTCAGCTCATAAACAAACAAGAAGAAAGCTTTCCTCCTTGTCTAGCATGTGGGCATATTAACCTCAGAGAACAAGATTGTGGATCTTGGGAGAAGGAAAAGCCACATCCTGATATCTGAGTGCTGCTTTTCCCTGGCTTGCACCCAAAGGCCAATGCATATGAGCTAAGCATTGCATTGCCCCAAATAAGGACCTCTAGGCTTCAAAGACTTTTTTCTGAGACAGGGTCTGGCTGTTACCCAGGCTGGAGTGCAGTGGCATGATCTTGGCTCACAACAGCCTTGGCCTCTTGGGCTCAAGCCATCCTCCCATCTCAGCCTCCCGAGTAGGTGGGACTACAGGTGCACACTACCATGCCCAGCTAATTGTTTCTTTTTTTTTTTTCCCTTTGGTAGAGATGGGGTTTTGCCAGGTGCCCAGCTGGTCTTGAGCTCCTGGGCCCAAGCGATCTTCCTACCTAGGCATCCCAAAGTGCTGGGATTACAGGTGTGAGGCACCTCGCCTGGCCCAAAGACCTTTTATAAAAGCTGAAAATACAGCCTGCGGCCCTGCACTATGTTTTTCTCAAACCACTGTAGAATACATGTGACATTTCAATGTACTGTACAGGAAGAGCCAAGGAAATAATGACAATTCTTTTCTCTATTCAACTTCCTATAATAATTTAAAAAATATACATATATATATCTGCAAAGCTGCCTGGGTGTATCCTACCATGTCAAACCCAGAACCAGATAGCTCATCACATGACATCGAAGTTCAACATACTGTTGTCCCAGAATGAATGTTCTACTAAACAGTTAATCATTCTTTTATTCCAACTCAGGAAAGGGAAGAGAGATGAAGGAAACTGGGGGGAGGAACAGAACTTACTTTTTCTAATATATCAAGGGTAAATCTTAAAGAGACACTCCTATAACCTATTCCAACAAAGACATCCTAACAAATAACTTGACATTAAAACAAACTGAAACAGGATTATAACCTAATATAGTACAGTGGGTAGACCAAGGCCTCTCAGCTTTGGCACTATGGCCATATGAGGCTGTGTGATTCTTTGTAGGGGGGCTGTCCTGTACATTATGGGATGCTTGTAGCATCTCTGGCCTCAACCCACTGGATGCCAGTAGTAGCTCCTCAGCTGTGACAACCCAGTGTCCCTAGACATTGCCAAAGTCACCCCTGGTCAAGATCAACTAGATTAGATGAAAGAATTAAAAACTGGGCTGGCTGGATTCACACCCCAGCTGTGCCATTGACCAGCTCTATGATCTTGAAAAAGTCTCTTAGTCTCTCTTGAGCTCAATTTCTTCATCTGTAAAGATGGGGATACCTGACAGGATTACTATAGGATTAGTACTTTAATATGCATCATTTAGTACATAGCAAGTGTTCAATACCTACTATTTTGGGGATGATCATGATGTCCTCTCACCTGAGGTAAAATATTGGAACCAATAAAGTAGAATGACTCATTGATAAGAAGATTAAAGACACACACCACATCTTACGTTATCACATGGGGAAAAATTCTGCTGCAGTGAACAAAAGCATTGGTTTGCCCTACATTCACGCCTGGCTAAAAGAAAAGCACTACACACATCGGATTAGCTGAGAAGCTCTGCAAATTCTGAAGGACTCAAACAGCCTTAATAGGGGTGCTGGACTTAACCTTGGAAATCTGGAAAACAACAGGGCACAGTGTATACAGCGAAAAAAGAACAGAGGGCCTTTTAGAAGAGCTGCAAGCCTAAAACGAAATCCTCCTTTGCTGTAAAAAAACCCCTGCTGTCTCACTGAAGCGCCTCACTTAGAGTGTCCCTGCAGGATCTGAAGTGACTGGCCATCTTTGCTGAAGAGTGCAGGGGTCTCCTCCTGGAAGCTTTGACTTTCACAGGATCCTTGAGGACAGAAGCAGAAGCATCATAGGGTTCTCTAAGATGCTGATCCAAGAGCTCTGGCAGAGCCTGGGGCTGGGGAGTGCGTGAAATAGAGTTGAAACGGATGGAAGAGCCCTCAGCTTTGGGTTGATTTCATTATGGTTGCATAGATCAAGCAAGATGTGAACTTTAGATGGATTGCAACACGTTGTGTTATCAGTGTGTTCTCTGGTTATTTAATTTTCATCTGATCTTATCTCAGGTTTCCCAAGATGCTTCTGAAGGTTTTCATGTGCACAGTCTAAGCCACACTATCTTTTCTCCTGCCAATATTCCATGTTCCCAGAACGTGTGTAGATGGGGTAAAGTTTTATATAGCACAAATTAGTACTTCTGGGGCCTCTCCCTTGCCTGTAGCAAATTCCTTAGGGGTTGAAAGAAAAAAGTCTCTATCAAGTTCTCCTTGTTTTTCTTTTTGGTATATCTTTAACCGATACAATCATCCCAAGGCCTTGTTTCATTTTTACATATTACTCATCTATTTATTCATTTTATATTTCATTTTATCTTGCATTTAAGTCTTCAGATTTCAATATCAACTTGAGTATTATCAGGGTTATTTTTTATGCCAAAATGCTCAGAAATAAAGATGTACAGTTTTACCTGGGTCTTTTTTATTTTTTAATTTTTATTTTTATTTGCCCCTGGACACACCATTATTAGTCAGGATCCTGGCCAAAAAAAAAAAAAAAAAAAAGACAGTTGAACTGGAAAGAATATTAATGAAACACTTTGAGCAGAGTTAAAGGAATGAGCCTGGCGTGGTGAGGCACCCAGAACCAGGAATAGTGAGAAGCTCTAATCCCCATACCCAATGTGGGGGGTGAGGACAGAATTGTCAGAGACTGGTAAGAAATGAGCCTCCTGCAGGGGGGCAGCCACATGGGGACACAGCCACCAGCAGTGCCTGGACTGTCACAAGGGAGCAGGGAGAATAATACCCTTACCTCTCGCCTGTCTCACTTTTTGATTTTCTGATGGTGCCTCTAGTTGGCCAATCTTGATGGTCCAGTCCAGAGAGTTTAGCCTCCCTGACCCAGAGAGGGGCAGAGAATGATGTTTATTTGTCTATTTCCCACACTGCACTGATTCACAGAGAATAGATCTGGAATGAGGCAGGGATAAGGCACAAACGGAATAACCAACACCAGCCTCCTCTTCATTTCTGGTTGTTGAAATTCTCATTAGGTGATTAATAGGTGAGCAATTCTCAGTAGATGATCAGTGGTGACGGTGTGTGACAATGCATGCCCACTCTATTCTTGTGATGAAATCCACGTCATGCATTTGTGGGAAATACGTATGTATTTTTTTTTTCAGTTTAAGAAACTTCTCTTTCTTCTGCTTGATCAGCCTTGTGTCTCTGTTCAGAGTGGATGGCTATCTTAGAAGCCTAATGCCTATCAGAGAGAATGTGTTAGAAATGGTTATTCTCAGTCTCAATTCTAGATCTACTGAACCAGGAACTCTGAGGCTGGGGCCCAGCCATGAGTGGCAACAAACCCCCCAGGCGACTCCAACACATGGTCAAGTTTGAGAAGCACTGGACTAGATCCTGTACAGAACTTCTCTGGTGCTTCTCTCACTCCACTTTCTGTTCTAGGTGTTGCTGTGCCAACCAGCAGCACACAGGTGTAGCTGGGTAAACCTTACCTCAGCTATACCCCATATCTATTTTATGCTCCTGGGCTCCTTTACTCCCACAGTGGGGGATTACTGGGGGGCCTGCTCAGCTGTTCTGAGCTTGGACAAACCTGGAAAGGCTGAGGAGTAAATTAACAGCCCAGGGAAGCCCTGGACCAATGGAGGATGGGAACCAGGGGCTAGATCACTCCTCATGCTCCTGGGATGGAGGTACATTCTAAGTGACTCCTCAGAGGCACCCAGTCAGGGATGGCTGCGGTGGTTCATGCCTATAATTCCAGCACTTTGGGAGGCCAAAGTGGGAGGATCGCCTGAGACTAGGACTTTGAGACCAACCTGGGTAACATAATGAGACTCCATCTCTACAATTATGGTGTGTGCTATAATCCCAGCTACTCAGAAGGCTGAGGCAGGGGGATCACTGGAGCCCAGGAGTTTGAGACTGCAGTGAGCTATGATTGCACCACTGCACTCCAGGCTGAGTGAGTGACAGAACAAGACCTTGCCTTTTAAAAAAAACAGAGGCTGAGTGCAGTGGCTCACGCTTGTAATCCCAGCACTTTGGGAGGCCAAGGTGGGCAGATCGTGAGGTCAGGAGATCTAATGCAGTGTGTGCATCCTCCTTCCCCGCTGCCCCATCCACAGTGTCTGGGATATCCCATGAGCACAGACTTCCAGGGGCCCCATGACGCATGGGAGTCAGTGAGAGCACTGGAACTCAAAGCAAGCACAGATAAGATGTGAAGTCTACAGCTGAATCATGGCAAAGGGAGAGTAAGTAAGAAAGTGAGTAGGGAGGGAGGAGAGTGGCCATGCTTTCCATTAGAACCAGGACTTGCTTCAAATGCACAAAAAAGGCAACAGTGTTCTAACAAACACCAATGACCGAGGCAGGCTAACGTGTCCTTTCTCATGCACGTTATTTATTTTCCTGTATTAGCCACCCAGTTATGATGAAAGTAATGACATAGAAGACAAGGAAAAGACAGGAACTTATCATCCCCTTTCTTTCGTTTCTCCTTACTCCTCAGTAAGCTGAAGGTAGAGTGTTGGTGAAATGTGCACATATCAAAAGGTGAAATAAAAAGAGTTGGGCTGATTTTATGAAGTGTTTCCACTGTTGGGGAAAGAACAAAATGCATGCATATATGAGCTACAAAATAGGAATTATATACTCGTGGTGGTTCTGCATATCATTTGAATGTTCTAATAATTTGCACTTAAAGTTGTCATTGTACCATTTAAAGATGAGTGGGAAGATTCAAATACATTCATGCACAGAAATAAATGAAGAAATATTAATACTAATTCAAAAAGAAATTGTAAAAAAATAATATAAGAGAACTGCTTGAACCTGGGAGGCGGAGGTTGCAGTGAGCTGAGATTGCGCCACTGCACTCTAACCTGGGTGACAGAGTGAGACTCTACCTTAAAAAAAATTATATAATATATATGGGCCAAACTTTGTGTGTATGCACATGCAACCTATAGTTATAAATACTATAAAGTGCTTGAGTAAATGAGAAATATCTGTGAGGTGAGCTGCTTCTCCTTCTAGTTAGAATGTGCCAGGCTTTGGGAATGCAAAAATAAAAGCTATCATCTCTGCCTAAGGACTTTACAGGTTATCAAGGGATTTGGATGAGCAACTCAACCCTCAGAGAACAGGCTGGTGAGAACACAGGGACTGGGCATAGCAGGCTGGCATCTCAGTGTGAGCTGGATGGTGTCTCATTTAACCCTGGGCACCAACCACCCTCTAACATAGTCCTGGGCACAAATAAATTAAATTCAGGGTAGCTTCCTGGAGGAGGTGACTTGTTAACTGGAAGTCCAGTATGTGGGTTTTTGTCTGCACACATCATCATGCAGTTGTGAATACACTGGCCAAGGAGAGACCTAGCTGACCCATCTCTTAGGAAGGCAGTTTTTGTGTCCAAAATCAGTGGAAAAAGAAACACTGATGTAGGCTGGGCATGATGGCTCACACCTGCAATCCCAGCCCTTCGGGGGGCAGAGGCGGGCAGATCGCTTGAGCCCAGGGGTTGGAGATCAGCCTGGGCAACACAGTGAGACTCCATCTTTACAAAAGTAAAAAATGTAGCTCAGCATGGTGGTGCGCACCTGTTGTTTCAGCTATTCAGAAGGCTGAGGCGGGAGAATCACTTGAGCCTGGGATGTTGAAGCTGTTGTGAGCCGCGATAGTGCCATTTTCTCCAACCTGGGTGACAGGGTAAGGTTGTTGATGGTGTACGCCTGGAGTCCCCACTCTGAAGGAGGCTGAGGTGGGAGGATCGCTTGAGCTTAGGAGTTAGAATCTACCTTTGGCAACATAGTGAGACCTTGTTTCTATTAAAAAAAAAAAAAAACAACCAAAACATTGGGCCCATTCCTGCCTTACGTGTTACGCATTGGATCCACAACGGTAGTGTGTAATTTGTCATTATAAATTTTACGACTAAAAATTAGAAAAGTCTTTGTGTGTTCCTTAGACAGCTGTAATGTCTTTCCACTCCTTTCTTTTGATAATTCATCCATATAACCTCTTCTTTTTTCCATTCACTTTATATTTCTTTGCCACAAAAGACTGAACAACCTTCACCCCTGGAAGAAAAACTTATTCATCAAGTCCCCCCACCTTTTTTTTTGTTTTGTTTGCAGGTGGCCCCAGGACTCCTGGAAGATGATATGTGGCAATAACTGTCACCCAGAGCCACCAAAGCATTTCACCTGCCTGCCTTGTAGCGCTTCTGCTTGATGTCACTGCTATTTGTATATTAATTAGACTGGGGGTTTCCCGAGAGTGGTTTGTGTCTCCCCGACCCCCGTGTCTCCCCCGGGACCCAGCACAGTGTCAGCCACCCCAGAGCAGCAAAATAAATGGGACTGGTTGAATGAATAAGCTAAGGCCAGCTAACTGCTCTCAAGCGCCTTTAATTATGGTCTTTGGTGCCCTCTTACTGCTTCATCTTATTTATCACTCTTTTCCTGATACCTTTTAATATAGAATGCAGACATGAAAACGTGTGCATGCACACACATGCACGCTGGCTTAATATATGCGCAGTGGAAGCTGAATAAAAGATCTCGCTAGGACGCTTCCACACTTGTTAAGACAGTTCCAAAAACACATTAAAAAATGATGGATTGTGCCATCCCAGCTCCTTGTTCATTTTAGCACGATAGAATTTCTTGATAGTGTCTGATTTCAGAGCACACCTGTAGACCTGGTGACAGCCTGGGCTCCTGGGTGGGTTTGGAAAAGAGCTTATTTGTTTTAAAGCTAAAATTCAACTGCAAGTTTTTACATGTTGTTTAGCGGCAGCAGCTGATGCAAAGCTTTGTCAACACAGAACTTTCCACACCTCGGGTTTCAACTATAGTAAGTGGATTACTATGTAAGACTGGCATTGGGTTTTTGGCGTTGAAAATGAATGAAGTAGCTTGGAGAAATTAAAACTCATGCTCTTTATCTTCCTTTGAGTTACAATCTTTTAATTTTAAGAATTTTCAGAATTTGGGCCTTTTTACTTTTTACTTTTCTACAGCGCTTTTGAGTTTCCTGGTTCCAGCCAGCACGCCTGGATAGAAATGGAAAGCGCCCAGTGCTTGTGTCGGTGAGGTGATCGTCTTTCCCGAAGAAGGAAGTGTCCTTGCCTGGAGTCTGAAAAGCTAATCTCGCCATGCTCTAGTTTGCCGTGCTAGAAGCGCCAGGCTTTCTTTGCAGCCCTGTCCCGGGCCCACGTGGTTTTTGTAGCTGGCATATCCCTTTGTCTTTTTGCTGTGCCCCTCGTTGCTCATCCTTGACAAAACATCCTGTTCTCAGTGAAAGATCCAGGGAAACTTTGCTCACTATACCAGGTCCCTCCCAATGTTACACGTTTTTGTGGATGATAACCCCTTTTGCACAATTTTTCATACAATCGGCAGGAAAAAAATCTCTCTCTGCACATACCATGGCTTAGGCAGCTATGAGCCTCAAAAATAAGATGGAAACCAGAGCATAAGGCAAGATTAAAAAAGAAGGCACTGCTTAAAATCGAAGCGAATGAGACTTTCACACCATGAATGGGATGAGCTGCATGTGAGAAAACCGCTAATTGTAATGTAGCCTTTGTGCTGTGATTTTCTATGGTTATGACAATTATACATTTTTTAGAAATTCACATCTTAGTAAGTATTTTTAGAGTTTATTATGTGCTTATTTCTATTAAAGACTTAATTTTTTTTTTTGAGATGGAGTTTCATTCTGTCGCCTAGGCTGGAGTGCAGTGGCACGATCTCGGCTCACTGCAACCTCCGGGTTCAAGCAGTTCTCCTGCCTCAGCCTCCTGAGTAGCTGGGATAACAGGCGTGTGCCACCATGCCCAGCTAATTTTTTAAATATTTTTAGTAGAGACGGGGTTTCACCATTTGGCCAGACTGGTCTCGAACTCCTCATCTTGTGATCCACCCGCCTTGGCCTCCCAAAGTGCTGGGATTACAGGCATGAGCCACTGCACCCAGCCCTAAAGACTTCCTATTTTAAGAGCAGTTTTAGGTTCACAGAAGAATTAAGAGGAAGGTAGAGAGAGTTCCCTGTCCCCCACCTCTGGTCTCCTGCCTCCCACCCCTTATAACAACCCTCACCAGAATGGCACATTTGTTACAATCAATAAATCTATACCGATGTGTCATTATCACCCCAAGTCCACAGTTTACATGAGGGTTCATGTTTGATGCTATAAAGTATTCTTTTTATTTTGAAACAGGGCTTTGCTCTGTTGCCTAGGCTGGAGTGCAGTGGCATGAACACAGCTCACTGCAACCTCGACCTCTCAGCCTCTAGTGATTCTCCCACCTCAACTTCCCAAGTAGCTGGGACCACAGGCACACACCACCATGCCGGGTTAATTTTTGTATTTTTGTAGAGACAGGGTTTGGCCAGGCGGGTCTTGAACTCCTGGGCTCAAGCAATCTGCACACCATGGCCTCCCAAAGCGCTGAGATTACAGGCGTGAGCTACCATGCCCGGTCTACATTTTTTATGTACATGATCAACTTTTAACCAGAAATAAGTAGGTTACAAATGAAGAAACTGAGGCCCATAGAAGGGAAGTAATTCTGTACAAGGACACCAGCTAGGGTGTGGCAGAGCTGGCACTAGAAACTAAGCCTCTGGGTGCTTCGCATACTTCTAGGACTAAAGAAATTATGGTCTTTTCTTAGATAGCTTTAGGAAGCAGCCCTTCTGAAATGGGATCGACCACACATAGTGCATCATCTTGTCACCATGGGCAAACAGAAGGGGTCTGAGCCTCTGGGGGTGCTGAAAGGGAGGACGAAGTTAAGAATATTGCTTCCAGTACCGTCGAAGGAGAAAGACATTGCGTTTAACGAACATGAACACGTCGGTCACTAAAGAAGTTTATTCACCATTCAGTAAGAGATATTCTATCAGCCTCTATCTAATGCATCCTATCCAGATGAAGCAAGCTCCAGAGTCATTCAACTCCTTTCACTTTGGTTTGGTGTATCACACACATCTGGCTAAAAAAATTCTGCTTCATTAGTACACAGCAGGTGGAGACGGGGTGTCCTAGCTATTGGACAAGAAAACTATACTCATTGGAAACGTTTGTCTTTTGCTCTGAAATTAAGGCCATGGCTTTCTGGTTTGTGAATGAGGCTCTTGGATTTGTCAGCATCAACTGACTCCCAGGTGAACTAGACTTGATGGAGTTTCTGTGAGGCTGAGCAAGAGACCTTCAATTCATGATGATCTCCTCAAGCGCGGTCTTCTGAGTCCCAGCTGATTCCACCAGCTCACCTGCTTCATTATATGGTGTGAAAAGATATCTGATTAGAGGGTCCACTGAAACAACACCCTCCCCACTAGCATTTTCCATTTGAAGAGATTGTTGTCATCATCTAGTCTAATCTCTGCCCCATTGGTAGAGGTCCCATGGGACCTAGTGGTCACCTAAGCCAGCAGTGAGCTTGTGACCTCAAACTTTATTCTCCTTGGGATAGCTCTAATTGTTAAAATTTGTTTGTCTTTATTTATTGAGTTGAATTTTTTCAGACTGCAAGTTCATTTCTCTAGAGAAATGAACAGAGTAAATCTATTTCACCCACATGAACAGCTTTTGAAATATTAGACTTGCAGGAATTATATATAAGATACAAAAATTTTCTTACAGTGAATTTCTCTTTTCCCTAACCATTTAAGAACTGTTCAGTTTAAGAGAAGAATGTGACTGGGTGACTTTTGTATTGTAGGCAGACGGTTAAATCTGACTGAAAGGAGAGCTGAGTTTAAGTGTTTTCACCTTCCATTATGTGGTGACTGTCAGGAACTGTGAAGGTTCTGAGATTTTACCCTATTTTCAAATAAAACGAGTGAGCATGCCACAGTTACAAGATGCTGGCAGAAGACATGAGAGTCCTGGTTTAGAGATAAAGGACAGTTTACTACTTACAGAAATAGCAGTAGCCTGAGTACCATCATTTTCTTGTACTGGTTCCCCAAGCCCCAGTTTCCACAGGGCAGGCAAGCAAGGCCAGGTGACAATTCCACAAACAGGGTGTGTTCCAGGAGAGGAGCCCTGAGTTTAGGAAACCCCAATCTTTTATTATGGGCAGTAAGTAAACCTGCCAACCTTTGTCTGGGGGAAGACATTATCTTTACTCTACTGGACAGCAAACAAACCAGCCCTTTGCTCCAGAGGAAAGCACTACCTCTATCTTCAAAGGCTGTTCTGTATACAAACATCATTGCAAAGGTTGGAGCAGAGTCACTGCTTCTGCTTGCAAGAAAATCAGAAACAAGAGAGACCCCTGGAGAACTGCCTCCCGTTAGCAGCCACCTTTGACTTTATTTCAACTCTTCCATACAAATCTTTAAATCATCTAAACCAGTGCACTTATTTTTATAAACCTCCTACCAAACCAAAACTTCATGCCAAAAGATAAAGGAGCGAGAAAGAAGAAAAGGGAAGGTGAGAGCTGAATTAATTCATTATTTTCCTACTAAGTTTTATTTAAAACTTCCTCTATTAAGTTCTTTTCATTCACATCCAAGAGGCTGTTTCTCCTCCATATAATGCAGAGTTCTAGAAGTTGATTTCTAGCAATGCATGAATTCAACTGAAAGAGTATTATGGACTATATGAAAACTAGAAGTTTTATAAGACAAAAGATAAAATAAAGCATGCTATTAAAAGTCAAGTGAGAGACTTGGATAAAACTTGATGACTTTTTCAAATAGACCGAAGACTAATAACCAGACAATTGCTCCTATGTTCCCTACTGCAAAACAACAACAACAACAGAAAAAACACAAAAAAATCCAACAAGCCAATAGAAAAAGGACAGAGGATCTGAATGAGTAATTCTAGAAAGGGAAATAGAATGACTGATATTCTTATGGAGAAATGTTTAACCTCAAGCACTCTTCACATAAAAGCAAGTTTAGATAATGAGCTAGCCTCAGTATATTGGTAAAGATGTGAAAGATTGCTAATAGCCAGTATTGGTGAGAAAGTTAAAATAAGCACTTTTTTTTTGTTTTTGTTTAATTTAATTTTTTAAACTTTTATTTTAGGTTCCAGGGTTCATGTGAAGGTTTGTTACATAGGTAAACATATGTCAGGAATGTTTGTTGTATAGATTATTTCATCACCCAGGTATTAATCCCAGTACTCAATAGTTACCTTTTCTGCTCCTCTCCCTCCTCCAACCCTCCTCTCTCAAGTAGACCCCGGTGTCTGTTGTTTACTTCTATACATTCATAAGTTCTTATCATTGGCTCCCACGTGTAAGTGAGAACATGCAGTATTTGGTTTTCTGATCCTGCATTAGTTTGCTGAAGATAATAACCTCTAGCTCCATCCATGTTCCCGCAAAAGACGTGATCTCATTCTTTTTTATGGCTGCATAATATTCCATGGTGTATATATACATTTTCTTTATCCAATCTGTCATTGATGGGCATTCATGTTGATTTCATGTGAAATAAGCATGTTCAATGTGTATATGGGGGTAGTAATGGAAGTTAATACAGCCTTTTTGGAGGCCAACTTCTTAGTTGAATTTCATGAGAGTGCTAATTTAATATTTCTGGTGATGGTAAACTATTGGCAATAATTTAAGTGGCCATCAATAGGGGAATGGCTAAAGTATAGTATGTCCATAATATTAAATGTAGCCATACAGCTTTTTTCTTTTTCCTTACATTTCCTTTGACAGACTTTAAAGAAAGTATGTATTTATTATTATTATTATTATTATTTTTAGACACAGGGTCCCACTCTGTTGCCCAGGCTGGGGTGCAGTGGTGTGGTCATGGCACACTGTAAGCTCAAACCTGTAGGCTCAAGCAATCCTCCTATCTTAGCCTCCTGAGTAGCTGGGACTATAGGCATGCACAATCATGCCTGGCAATTTTTTTTTTTTTACTTTTTGTAGAGATAGAGTCTTTCTATGTTGCCCAGGCTGGTCTCAAACTCCTGGCCTCAAATAATCCTCCCGCCTCAGCCTCTGAAGGTACTGAGCCACCATACCTGGCTGCCTTGCAGCCTTAAAAAGAATGTAGTCAGGCTGGGTGTGGTGGCTCATGCCTGTAATCCAGGCACTTTGGAGGCCAAGGTGGGCAGATCACCTGAGGTTGGGAGTTCAAGACCAGCCTGACCAACATGGTGAAACCCCGTCTTTAAAAAAAAAAAAAAAAAAGAATGTAGTCTATTTATTGATATTAAATACTCTCTGAAAAATATTGTTTATTAATAAAATGAAGTTTTATTAACAGTACTTGTAATTTTTAAAAAATCCAAAACATATTTCTGCGTGTAAATGTAGGTATATAAAAAGGCATGGAAGGCACACACCTAACTGCCAATGTTTGTGAGCTCTGAGAAGGAGCGTGGATTAGGGGATGGGGAGGGGATGGGGCATGAAGGTTTAATTCACTATTCTTCAGTGTTGATTTTTTTTTTTTGAGACAAGATCTTGCTTTATCACCCAGGGTGGAGTGCAGTTGTACAAACTCAGCTCACTGCAACCTCCGCCTCACAGGTTTAAGCAATCCTCCAGCCTCAGCCTCCCAAGTAGCTGAGATCACAGGTGTACACCACCACACCAGGCCAATTTTTGTATTTTATTGTAGAGATGGGGTTTTGCCATGTTGCCCAGGCTGGTCTCAAACTCCTGGGCTCATGTGAACCACCCGCCTTGGTGTCCCAAAGTTCTGGGATTATAGGCATGAGCCACTGTGCTCAGCCCAGTGTTGATTGCTTTAATCAAATGTGTCATTATATTGCTTGTTTGGTTTAAATATAATAATAAAAATGGTACTGTAGCAAATCGGTTTGGTTATTCTGCAGTAGTCACATCGTAACAAGCTCCTTATGGGCCAGCAGTATGACTCTAGCTGAAAAGAAAAGTGGAATTTAGGCCTGGCATGGTGGTTCACGCCTGTAATCCCAGCATTTTCGGAGAACGAGGTGGGCAGATCACCAGGCAGTTGGAGACCAGCTTGGCCAATGTGGCAAAACCCTGTCTCTACTAAAAATACAAAAATTAGCTGGACGTCGTGGCGGGTGCTTATAATCCCAGCTACTCAGGAGGCTGAGGCAGGAGTCTTGCTTGAACCTGGGATGTGGAGGTTGCAGTGAGCAGAGACTGCACCACTGCACTCCAGGCTGGGCAACAGAGAGAGACTCCATCTCAAACAAACAAACAAACAAAAAAAACAAGTGGAATTTTAGAACAACTACATGGGGAAAATAAGTAGGATTTTCGTGAAATCCTCCCATTTTTGCATAGCACAGAGCTGACTGGTTTTCTGTGTCTACAGCTTCCTAATGAAAGAGAGATAAAGAAACACATACTGAAATCAAAGTTGAGATCAAGGATGATTAAAGAGAAAGAAATGAATACATATTAAAAGGAGATCACAGTAATTCTAGGGATTGAGAAAGCCAGCATATATAACGAGAGAGGTTATTCACCCTTAGTGACCTGGGAATGAAGGTATCACTAAACAGCTGCTCCAGAAAGACCAGAAGTTTTCAAAGTGTGGTCCTGGACCAGAGGCATCACCATCACCAGGGAACTTTCTAGAAATGCAAGTTCGCAGACCCTGACCCACACCTACTGAATCAGAAATGTGTGGGTGGGGCCCAACAAAGTTTTAGCAAGCCTTCCGGGGGATTCAGGTATGCGTTCAAGCTTGAGAAACATGACTGTAGACCAGTGCTTCCCAGCATTGACTACATACGAGTCACCTGGGAGCGTTTTAAGCAGCACGTTCTGATTCAGCAGGAAAGGCCAAGATGCTGCATTTCTCACAAACACCCAGCTAAGGCTGATGCTGCTGTGTCTCAGGTCACATGCTGAATCACTTCTGAAGGAAGACTGAGTGAGCATTCAGTGATTACAGGGCTTCGTAAGGAAATTGTCGAGGAAAATACAAATAGTGGCATCAGCTTGTCTCCATTGGTATTTTAAAGGATAGGAGCAAGAAAAATGCTGCTTTCAATGGCTTGTTGCCTGGTGTTCTGCGGATGTTTCACCAACAGCGATGCTTTTGCATATCTGTAATGTGCTTCCTGAAAGCTCCAAGCATTACCTGTTAAGCACGCCTCTTTGCAGACGCAGAGGCTGACGCTGGCCCACAGAGCTATTTGTCTTCCAAGGTCACAGCAACCTTGGACAGACTGGCCTGGCAAAGGTCTCCTGACTACCCGGCTGGAGCTTTCTGCAGGCCCCTTAAGGCTGTCCTAGTCAAGCCACAGTGGGAAGTAGTGACAGGGCTCATGAGATTAACAGTGCTGTGGCTCAGTTGTAAAAACCGGACCAGTTCGGTCTCCAGGCTCACTGGTGAATAACAGGAATCTTTATCATCCTTTCCGTCAGAAAGCATTTATTTAAAACCCCTTGGCTAACTCACAGGGTGAGCTGGCCTGTCACACACCATCACATGGTGTGGAAACTGGCAATTAAATTTAGCAACCCACCTCAGCAAACTCAGACTGAGATGTTTACTGGCCAGACCAGCCCAGGAGGAGCCAGGGGCTTTCATTCCTAAATCAAGAGGTTTCCAGAAAAAGTGAAATACGGCTTGGGTGGGTTATGCTGAATTATGAGCACCTGTCCCCATCAATAACTTGGCGTCCTCAAAATGCTACAGCAGGACTCTGAGGTCCAAGAATGCCTGTCCTGTACACGGCTGAGGGACGGCTATTGGCTTCACTGCAGGGCTGCTGCTCAGAGAGGGGGACATACCGAAAGGGAGGTGCTTGCTTGCTCCAAGGACAGCTTGTTTGTTTACTGACTCTGGGGACAGAGAGAGACAACATTAATCAAAGAATAAATGTCATTTCCCCTTCACACCCCGAGAAGAGTGCTGCAACTGTGGCCTGTGGTTTATCTGTAACAACGTAGGTGAGCGACTCGAGTGCATTTCCATGATGGCAAACAGCAAGGTGGGCAGGCTGAGGAGCGTTTCCCGGTTTACAGGGGACAGTCAGAATTACGGCCTGGATGCCGTGCGACAGCTCTGCCTGTAGTCCAGGAAGCTTTTCTGTTATAAAGGTCTACTTTCTGGATCACCGCTGGGGCTGCAAACTAGCAAAAGTGGAGTTTGTGTGCATCTTCCGATTCAGTGGTAAGAGTTACGATGTTTCAACAAGAGGGGCTGCCACGTGTCATCTTAGCCAAAGACTCGGCCAGAGTCCTCCTCTTTAGCGCGGCTGGGAATGTGATGGTGAGAGAGAGGCAAGAGGATGAGTCTTGCACAAGCTAGACTCGTTAGTCACGGCTTTCCCAACTCTTGACGTGCCTGGTAAATTACAGCTGCCCAAGTGTGGTGAGGGCTTGCCTTTGACATGGGCCCAGATCTGTTGCTGTGGGCGGAAAGGCAAGGACCCTCGCAGCCCTACAGGAAGATAACAGAAACCACTCTCCCTGTGTGTGAAAGCACCCGCTGCTGCTCAGATTTAGATAAAGGCGTTTCAGCTCTAGCACACCCACAGGACTATCTGTTCTCCCACCTTACACAATGGCATCTTACAACAGGGAACAAACTTTCGAGTGTCGTAAACTGGGCCCTGAGGGGAGGAAAAAGGCTGGCGGATATGGGAGCTACCCCTGCTCAGAAATGAAGGGGAGTGGCTCTGTATTCTTCTGAATGTATAACCCTAGTGAATTTCCAGTAATGCTGGCTGATGATGGAAGGGCATCAAAGCCTTTAAGGCTGGTAAACCGAGCTTGCCAAGCTGGATTCTCGCACATGCTGTCATTAGGAGTCCTGGCAACCTGTTAGTGCCCACTCTGCCCCTTCCACGTCCCATCTTTATCTCTGCTTTCCTCCCTTCCTTTTTTCCTTTGTCCCCTTGTCTCTGATTTCCTCTCCCCTTTTTAGACCTAAAAGCAAAGAGTGTCTCCCTCCAGACCTTCCTTGAGTGACTGGGGCCCCTGAGCTAAGGAGATAACTGGTCTTCCACGGGGTAGAAGAAACAGGTCAGGGCCAACACTGATGCAGCCTTGAGTCTAACACCAGCATGACCCACTGTGTGGGTCATTGTCTATTTTCAGTGCCTGGTTCTGTAAGATGGAGATAATGGTCCTTCCTCTTCCTGCCTTCCCAAGGATGATTTCAAGGACAAGCCAGATGGTACTTAAGAGCCCGCCTCGGAGGAAGGGCATGGTGTGAGTGCTGGGCATTATCAGGATTGCTCATTTTCCTTCCAGAGTCTGCTGACATTCTTACTCGTGTCTTTCTCATCTTGTAAAGCAGGTTGCATCCTAAGAATTGTGTTTGGTTCGAGGTCACACAAGGTTGGATGCCTCAGCTGGATTTAAACAAAGAACAACTGAGTTCCTAATTATGGCTCAGCCCATTGGACCACAGTGACCTCTGGTCTCTGTACCTGGAAGCCCAGCCCTGTTGGAGAAAGTAATGCGCCTGCCCTCCAGGTGGTATGGAAAACCTGCTGTGCCGCTCCTGCCTCCTCCCCCAGCGGCCAGGTGAAATCCAGCTCTCTGTGTTCCCAGCATCTCACACCTGCCTAGCACAGCCTGCCTTGCAGAGCAGGTCAGCCGTGAGTCGCTCAATTTGGCGAGGGGAGTCAGAGAACGCAAATCTGCTTGTGGGATTCAGAAGTGATGGACAGGCTCCAAGTGTGAGATTTCCAGGCTAATTAAACAGTTTCCATTCTGTGAAACTTTGAATTCAATTAGTTTGCATAGGGGGCATCTAAAACTGAAATGCCAGGGAGGCAGAAATGCCAAACAAAAGTGGAAAAATGCCTTCTGAGCGAGCAACCAGCCCAGCTGCACAGCGGCACTGCAGTGGTGGTTTTCCTGGATTGCTGCGCTCTGCTTTGGACTGCAGTGCTGTCTTCTGTGAACTACATTTCTTAGGAGCCCTTGCTCCTGGCTTCTGGCTGTCCTCAGGGCATCATTGAGGATAAACTGAAGGGTTGGCTGGACCTGGTGGCTCACATCTGTAATCCCAGCACTTTGGGAGGCCCAGGTGGGCAGATCATGAGGCCAGGAGTTCGAGACCAGCCTGGCTAATATGGTGAAACCTGGTCTCTACTAAAAATGCACAAATTAACCAGGTGTGGTGGTGGGTGCCTGTAATCTCAGCTACTCAGGAGGCTGAGGCAGGAGAATCGCTTGAACCCGGGAGGCGGAGGTTGCAGTGAGCCGAGGTTGCGCCACTGCACTCCAGCCTGGGTGACAGAGCAAGACTCTGTTTCAAAAACAAACAAAAAAACCCACCAAAAAACAAACAAAAAAACTGAAGGGCTAGGGGAGGAGAGATGCCAGGGGGTTTCTCTGTCTCTCTGCAGCCTGGTCAGGGTCCCTAACACTGGTCCTCTGTGGCTGGGTGGTCCTTCCCTCCAGCCTTCCAATTCCTACCAGACAGTGCAGGATTCGGGTTCAGGTAACATTCCCTTTCCAAGCTCAGAGTGGGTAGAAACTTCTAAATTTCTTCCTGTTGCTTCTTTCTGGGTTGCTTCACTACCCCTATTGGTCTTTCCAGTTCCTCCAACACCTTTGCAACCAGTTCCCCACCTTACATCCCCTCTGTTGAAGACCCAGGCTGGGCACTGTTTTCCCAACTGATGTGTGGCTGGAATCTCTGAGGGCACCTCTGTGGTACACAGGAGGAGCCTGAAACCCGGAGAAGCCCCGGACCTGCCAGTGTGAATTGCATTAGCGGTGGGGCAGGACCCAGCTCTCCCAGGATAACTTAGACTCCTGTGGCTCTTCCTTGTCGGATGGGGGGCACTTTTTAGTTTAATCTTAAAAAGTTTATAAATAGGGTAAAAAATTCACAACACATAAGAGGGTGCACAATAAAACCTCAATTTTCCTCTCTCTGAATCCCCGTTTTCCAGAATTGCAGATAAAAGATTACAGTCTTGTAATATTTAGGATGTGTCAGACCCTGGACTGGGATTTTTTCTCAACTTACTTGTTACTTACAATAACCTCATGAGATGTTACAGGTGGGGAAACTGAGGCTCGGAGGCAGAAAGCAATTTGCCCAAGTATGTGCCTAAGCTGGATTTGAAACCAGGTCTGCCTGAGTCCCGAGCCTAGGCTGTTCCTGGTGTATCCCAGGAGATCATATGCCGTTGTCCATGGTAGTTAAGAACAGTGTCCTTTGCTCTCAGCCTGGTCTCAGAATATGGGTCACGTGATCACGCTGACCATACCATGCTATGCCTTGGTGATGGACAAGCCTTGGTGATGTAGATTCCTTGATAGTTGAGGCTTGGCCCTGGATTCCCATAGACATCATTGGGTTTAAGGACAGCCTTCACACTTTGGTAGATAGTTCTTTCTGGCTTATTACCAGGGGTGTGGACAGCAACATGAACTCTTCCTCTTCCAGGGAGCCTTCCCTCACTTCCACAGCTCTCAGGATCTCCTGGTCCATGCTGCACTGCTTACCTCTTAACTTCATGGGATTATTTGTTCTAATTTATTTTCTCTTTAAAAATTGTGGCGAAGTGCATGTAACGTAAAACTTACCTGCTGGGCCCGTTGGCTCACACCTGTAATCCCATCACTTTGGGAGGCCGAGGCGGGCGGATCACCTGAACTCAGGAGTTCGAGACCAGCCTGGCCAATATAGCAAAAACCTGTCTCTACTAAAAATAGAAAAATTAGCTGGGTGTGGTGGCAGGCACCTCTAAGCCCAGCTACTTGGGAGGCTGAGGCAGGAGAATCGGTTGAACCTGGGAGGTGGAGATTGTAAGTCAGCTGAGATTGTGCCGCTGCACTCCAGCCTGAGTGAGACTTCTACTTCGTTTCTATGACTTTGATGACTCTAGGTATCTCCTGTAAGCAGAATCATTCAGTATCTGTCCTTTTGTGTCTGGCTTATCTTAGCATAATGTTCTCAAGGTCCATTTATGTTGTAGTATGTGTCTAAATTTTCTTCCTTTTAAGGCGTTCTTCTTAAGTACATTTCATGTTAATGCTCTAAAGGTGAGTACATCCTTGTGGCTTTTGAAGTCTCACACAGTATGGCAATATATTTGACTGCTCAGTCAGTATTAATGAGTGGACGATGCAGATTTGAAAGAGTGTTTCCTTCCAAGAAGAACAGGAAAGAAGCTGCCGCATTTGGGTGTGTGAGCTCTTTTCTTGTTCAAGGCCAAGGGAGTCTCCATAGCCACGGCTGACCGTGGCCAGCTCTCCTGCATGTGGCCGCTGTCCCGTGGGCTTTACAGAGAGCGTGAAGGCTAGGACTTTCCCTTCCTGTTTTACATTGTAGAAATGGGGGACAAAGAGACCGAATGACATGGCCACACAGCTGATTCGAAGAGGGGCGAACTGGCTCTGTGGACGAGGTTTGTTTAGGGCGTGGTAAGGGGTTTTGTCTTGGAGGTATCAGGGTGTGCGAGGCTCCAGTTGCGTCTGCATGTAACAGGCTGGAGTTTGCCGTGCCAGGCCTCCCCCGCCCCTCCCATCTTTAGACAGCAGCCTGGTGCTGGCCTTGGCTTGCTTTCCTGTCTTGCTGAAGGAGCCCCACGAGGTGGCCCAGTGTCCTCCGTCTGTAGGGTCTCAGGCCTTGAGTACCTCATGCCCCAGGAGCGCATCTTGATGCTGGACTTTGCTTTGAGGTCAGCCTGGAGCTCATTCTAGCTGGGCCTGGTGACCCTGAAGCTGTCCCCATCAACACTGCTCCAGCTTCTCAGAGGCCCACGGCTCTGGTCAAACCAGGAACACAGCCCATTCCAGACGTGCCCCTGTGTCAATGGGAAGCACGTGGCCTGGGGTGGAGGAGGGGAAGATGGGGGTGGCTGTCCCTGTTCATCATCCGGGGACAGTTCTCTTCCTGTCCCCTGAGCTCTGGTGTGTTACTGAAAGCCAAAAGGAAGCACATAGAGTTTAAACAAATAAACAAAGAACAAACACTGGGATAGGGCACTGTCACCTCTAGGATGCCACGTTCTAAGATGCGCACAGGCCCGGGAGTGGTGTGACATGATAAGTCTGCCAAAACAGCTCTTGGTGGAAACACATTCGAGGTCTTATCAGTCAGTCCCAAACAGTGTAGACACAGACACAGATGGGCGTGGCATTTAAGCCAGAAGTGTTCCAGGTATTGTGTGTGTGTGGTGGGGGTAACGTGTAAGTTCTGTTTCCTGAGATGTTGAGAAGAAGCCCTGCCTGCCTGGATTGGCTTCTGGGAGGCAGCCTCTGAGCAGGCCTGCTGGTACAGGAAGCATCTGCCGTCCCTCCTGGAGCTAGTGTGCACACGAAGTCGCCCCCGGCCTGCTCGCTGGCCAGCCTGGAGCATGGAGGGGGAAGACGTTGCAGAGGGCATGGGTGGGTGAGGCCAAGGGTTTGCAATAGGTCTCAACCTGTTGCCTTCAAGGCGGGGCCTCCCATAAAAGGCCCCTTCAGCCAGAATCTGCGTTCCTTTTGAGCCTTGTACAGCACAAAATGAATCCAAGACAGGCAGACGGTCTGGTTTTACTCCTTCAGTTGATATATTCTAAACTCTCTAGTGCACATTTACATTTTGAATCACATGCTGACTTACTGTTTGTGTGGGGAGCTGACCCAAGGGCTATGGGGCTGGGGGAGGCTCCTGGCCAGGTGCGGCGAGGGGTACGCCCACACAGAGGCAGCCCTCTGCCCAGGAGCCCGCGGGTCTCTAGAGCCTACTTGCACAATGCTTCCTACGTGTGTTTGCATCACAGCCTCAGCAACGGTCATGTCAGCATGTGACCTTTACAGCTGTTGACAAGGAGCCACTGCTGGACACCGTGCTCAGGAGGAGCAGTCCCTCTTCCGGCTACTCTCCTGCCTGCCCGCCCCACACGCTGAGGCCCACAGCTGGCCCCTTGGCATTTTATTTCATTTAATTTTTAAATTTTATTCTGTTTTATTCATTTAATTTAATGTTATTTTAAAGATGGGTCTCGCTCTGTTGCCCAGGCTGGCCATGAACTCCTGGGCTCAAGTGATCCTCCTGCCTCAGGCTCCCAAAGTGCTGGGATGACAAATGTGAGCCACCATGCCTGGCCTATTTATTTTAGAGTTTATTTTATGATTATGATTTTTTTTTTTTGAGATTGAGTCTCGTTCTGTTGCCCAGGCTGGAATGCAGTGGCATCATTTCAGCTCACTGCAACCTCTGCTTCCTGGGTTCAAGCAATTCTGCCTCAGCTTCCTGAGTAGCTGGGACTACAGGTATATGCCACCACACCCAGCTAATTTTCTTTCTGTATTTTTAGTAGAAATGGGGTTTCATCATGTTGGCCAGGCTGGTCTTGAATTCCCGAAGTCAAATGATCCGCCTGCATTGGCCTCCCAAAGTGCTGGGATTATAGGCGTGAGGCACCACGCCTGGCCTGTTTTGTTATTATTTTAACCTCAGTGCCTGATGCACACTGCTAGAGAATGTGGCACTTCTCCCTCCCTGTGTAGACCCGAGATCGGCCCCCTGTGTCCTGGCCTCACTGCTGTCACCTCCAGGCGTCGTTTGGCAAGTGCACCCACTTGTACCCTGGTATTTTCTGATTCTCAGTAGGGCTTGAAGAACCTCCTGCTCCCAGCTTTATCTGACTTGAGGAGGAGTCAGGTGAAAGGAAAAGACACAGGGTGCCTTGCAGAAGACCTGGCAGAAGAGGGTAGAGGAGGGAGACATTTCTGGGCAGGAAAACACTAACAGTGCCGCTCAGCGGCTCTCAGGCCTAGAGGGGTGTCATCCCTATAATTCAAAGCAGGCCCTAGAACCGCCTGGGCAGAAGGGCCACAGGGGGATCCTTTTCTCTCCCTCATGGCAATTTAGGCCATTCTTCCCTGGAACACAGGAGTCAGAGTTGGCCAGGTAAGGGGCAGAGAGAAAGGCAATTTCAGGAAGAGGAAGCGCCCATACACACCCCTGCACCTGGAGGAAAGTTAGATGCCATGGAAACCTGGTGCCCTTGGAGGCTGCACATAGTTGCATGTGGCACAGTGGCAAGCAGGGGAACCGGGAAGCGGGGGTCAAGGGAAAAGAAAATTGAGATTTTATTGTGCACCCTCTTATGCATTGTGAAAATTTTATCGCATATATAGGAGAATTTTTTTTTAACATTAAACTAAAAAAGTTGCACAACTTTTCACTAATTTCTTGGAAATAGGAAGATACAGAGATTCTCTGAGTGACTCATGGTCAGCCTCTGCTCATGGGCCTGGGTGCTGATCGTTTCAGCCCCTGATACCTCCTTGACTGCTTCCCAAAGCCAATTAATCACCAAGTTCTACTAGTGGTAGCTCTTAAACATTCTTTGAATACATTCATTTCTCTCTATTACTCCTTAATTCAGGAGTCAGTAAGCTATGGTTCTCAGGCCTGATCTGTCTGCTGACTGGTTTGTAAATAAAGTTTTATTGGAACAGGGCCATGTTCATTCATTTGTATACCATGCATAGCTGATTTCTTTTTTGAGATAGGGTCTCCCTCTGTCATCCAGGCTGGAATGCAGTGGTGCGATCTCAGCTCACTGATGCTTCAATATCCTGGTCTCGAGCAATCCTCCCTCCTCGGCTTCCTGAGTAGGTGGGACTACAGGCACACAACACCATGCCTAGCTAATTTTTTTTTTTTTGTATTTTTTGTAGAGATGGTGTCTCACCGTGTTTCCAAGGCTGGTCTCACACTCCTGGGTTCAAGTGATCCACCTGCTTCAGCCTCCCAAAGCATTGGGATTACAGGCATGAACCACCGTGCCCAGCCCATGGCTGATTTCTTTATTGTTTTCTTTTCTTTTTGAGACAGGGTCTTACTCTGTTGCCCAGGCTGGAGTGTAGTGGTGCAACCACAGCTCACTGCAGCCTCAAACTCCTGGGATCAAGCCATCCTCCCACCTCAGCCTCCTGAGTAGCTGGGACCACAGGCATGTACTACCACACCTAGCTAGTTTTAAATTTTTTTTCTTTTGAGTTGGAGTTTCACTCTCACCCAGGCTGGAGTGCAGTGGCATGATCTCAGCTCATGGCAATCTCTGCTTTACAGGTTCAAGCAATTGCCTCAGCCGCCTGAGTAGCTGGGATTACAGGCATGCGGCCACCATGCCTAACTTTTGTATTTTTAGTAGAGATGGGATTTCACCATGTTGGTCAGGATGGTCTCAAACTCCTGATCTTGTGATCTGCCTGCCTCAGCCTCCCAAAGTGCTGGGATAGTTTTAATTTTTTTTGTAGAGATGGGGATCTCGCTCTGTTGGCCAGGCTGGTCTTGAACTCCTGAGCTCAAGTGATCCTCCCACTTCAGCCTCCCAAACTGTTGGGATTACAGGCCTGCTCCACTGCTCCGGCCCGTGCTTTCTTGCTAAAAAGACAGAGTTGAATATTCCCCAGATATTTACTATCTGGCCCTTTAGAGAAAATAGTTGCAGACTCCTGCCCTAATTCATCCATTAACCTGTTTCAGTGGAGTGAGCGAAGCTTCTTCCTAACTGATGTCCGTGTCTCCAGTCTTGTTCTCCTGCCATCCATTTTCCTCACTCTGGCCTTTGTAAAGGGAAAATCTGGTTATGGCACTCGGCCACTTGCTCCACTGGCTCCTTGTGCTCTCTGGATGGATTCCAAACACCTTCTCATGGTCTGCAGGATTCTTCCACTCAGTCCCAGCCCTCCTCCCGCCACTGCCACGTTCAGCTGCGTGCGGCTTCCAAGCACCGCGTTCCCATGGCACCTAGGTACCCCTGCAGGTGTGGACACTGGCGTGTGCTACTTCCTCTTCCTGGAATTGCTTTTCTCTCTGCTCCTTACCTGGCCGACTCTGACTCATCCTACAGTTCTCAGGAAAGCCTCTTGACTTCCGAAGGCTGGGCTAGGAGGCTTTTCTGTGTGGTTCCATGGTGCTCAATTCTTCCATTACAGGACATATCGGGTTATATTGAAAATTTCATTTCCTTCCTTCCTTCCTTCTTTCCTTCCTTCCTTCCTCATTTCCCCCTCTTCTATATACTGCATTAGTCACTAATCTTTTTTTTTTTTAATTTATCATTTCTTTTTTTCAAAGAGGGGGTTTCACCATGATGGCCAGGCTCGTCTTGAATGCCTGACCTCAGGTGATCCACCCACTTCAGCCTCCCAAAGTGCTAGGATGACAGGCGTGAGCCACCACGACCGGCCTAGTCACTAATCTAATTGCTCTAAGTACAAAACACAAAACAAAACCAAAATAATCCAAAGCTCCCTGCTGCTCTCAGACGCTTGCATGGCTGGGGGGCAGAGACAGAAATTAAGCAAGATTAGGAAGTAGCATAGAGAATATTAGAGAGGGAGACGTCTTGAGAAGAAGAAATGAATCAGGAAGAGGATATGAAATACTGGGGGTGTTGACATTTTAGATGGGGCGGCTAGACAAGGCCTCCCTGAGAAGGCATCTTGTGGGGAAAGACTTGCGGGACAGGAGGGAGTGAACCACGTAGCTCTATGGGGAAGAACATCTAGACAAAGAAAGGTACGGTACAAAGTCTGGAAGGCAGGAGCACACCCAGCTGGTGTGTTTGAAAATGAGGCCAGCGTGGCTGGAGAGGAGAGGAGGAGGAAAGGAGCAGGAGGATGGCAAGCGCCATGGAGTGGCCAGGTCCCGTGGGGCTGTGGGAAGGACCTTGATCTTTACTCCTCAGGAGCATAGGAGCCGTTGAGTATTGAATAGGGGAGTCTGGAGTTTTTCATAGAGTCCTTCTGTCTGCAGTCTTACTCTCCATTAGACAAACTCCTTGAAGGCAGGCATTGTGTCTTACTGATGTTTATTCTCAGGACATAGCACATCTAGCTTGCAGAAGACCTCAATGTATGTTTAAGGGATGAACAACTAATAAATGAATAAATGCATGAATGACTGCTATCTCCCAACCGCCAGATCCTGGCTCCTAAGGGCTCTGGAAATCTTCTCACTGCAGAAGGAAAGCTCTGGTAGAAGATGCTGCCAACAGCTAAGGCCTCGGGGTTCTTAACTGCTTGCTTGGATGTCGCTATGGCAGCAACACACATCCAAACCAGTTTTCACTGTCGCCACAGAGCGGCTGCTTAATGAATCAATGTCACCCGTAGGGAGGACTTCAGGGGTGACCCTGCCCTTCGAAATCTTCTGGATGAAGTCATAGAGTCATTACCAAAATTTCAGATGGAGGTAGGAAGAACACAGGGTTTGTTGATGGATGGACTCAGGATTTACAGCTATCTTTATAGGTTCAAGCCAAGAGGCACCATCAGGCTCCATCACCCGGAGAAGGTAAGATAGGGAGATGTCAGGCGGCCCCAGGGGTGATTCGTAGCTTTGGTAGGTGTCAAATACTCTATGAGTGAAAAGTGTGAAACAACTGTCAAAAGTCTGAAAGCTCTCGGAGAAGCCATGATAGATGTAGATGAATAGACGTGTCTTATCTGAGAGCTGTAAGCCGCTTCTGTGTAAAGCCACTCCCAGGATTTCAGGTGGGACACCTCCAGAGAGCTGTGAGCACACTGGCAGGATGACAGGGAGGGGTATTTGAGAGCACAGGGGGTGATTAGCTTGGAGAAGAGGAGTCTAAGGGGGGGAATTGATAACTGTCTCCAGATATTATTAGTTCTGGATTATTAGGTCTGAGAGAATTTAGATTTGAGAGTTAATGTGAATGGCCCTAAGGGCCATTTGGATATCAGCTCAACGGATGGAAGCATTGTCCAGACATCAGATGGCTTCAAGCCCCTCTCTTTTTTTAGTAGGGAGGGGAGGACAAATCGGTAGGGAGGAATGCTGTGGAATTGACTTAAGCATCAGATAAACACTTTTACTAGAGTCCTTCAAAATGCTTTTTCACAGTGGGGCTCCGTGAATGCATCTCCTCAATTACTGTGTGGCAGACTCTGCCAGTTACGCCTTAGTATCCATTCTTCACTGCTTCCTCAGTAATGATAATCCACATTTTTAGCATGCCTTCCAAGGGCAAAAGCTTCTTCCCCCGGTCTCCCTTGGAACTAGGAATGGTCAAGGGGAAAGCTGTGGCTAATGGACTAAAAGTAGAAGTATCATGTTCAACTTCTGGGAAGTAATATTAAAGAGAGGGGATGTGCCCTTATTTCTCCTTCCCACTTGGTGCAGACTAGAATGGGGATGTGGTAGCTGGAGCTCAGCAGCCATTTTGGGCCATGAGGTAGAAGCTATGTGTTGATAAGAAGCCTGGGTTCTTGATGATCTTGGCCAGTATTGCAACCCTGGACTGCTGACCTTTATTATGAAAGCTATATAAACTTGCCTTTCTCTCTCTCTCTCTTTTTTTTTTTTTTTGAGATGAAGTCTCACTATGTTGCCAGGTTGGAGTGCAGTGGTGCTGTCTCGGCTTACTGCAACCTCTGCCTCCCAGGTTCAAGTGATTCTCCTGCCTCAGGCTCCCGAGTAGCTGAGATTACAGGTGCATGCCACCACACCCAGCTAATTTTTGTATTTGTAGTAGAGATGGGGTTTCACCATGTTGGCCAGGATTGTCTCGAACTCCTGACTTCAAGTGATCCACCCACCTCAGCCTCCCAAAGTGCTGGGATTACAGGCGTGAGCCACCACGCCCCCTGGCCAACCAATTACACTTTTGTTTCCTCATACTCTCCCTCTCCATACTAGAGGTTTTCCCTCATACTCTGCCTCTCCAAAACTATGGAGTTGTACCAGATATGTTTTCCGTTATTTCATTGTTCATTTGGTGACTTCCATTAATGTCCCAGAACACAAAAAGAAACGGAGTAGTGAAAATGCAGTTTATGCACAGGCAGCCAAGGTATTTTCTTAAGACAATCTGCTGTAAGGCATGGGGCTGAGGAATGGCCTGTGTCTAGAAGAGTGGGCCTTTGAGGTTTGCCGTGTGTTCTGAATAACTTCCCTGTTCTGGTTATTAGTTCTTAGATCGTATGGAAACATAAACTTCCTAGCAGTAAGCGGTAATCAGTACTTAGAGAGTACACGTCTCTGTTTAGAGGTTGTCTTTCTCAGTTTCTTAAGAAGCCTACGTTTGAATGCCATCTGTTCATTTGTTTATTAATTGAGTTATTCATGGGAATACAAAGTCGGGTAAGGAGGGGTCCAGACTCTTAGATGCTCACAGTTGAATAAAGAAGGCAGATGCAGCTGCGTTTCTTGTGCCTCTCTGGACATGCCTCTCCTCATGTTTGGCTCTCTGAGCCATGGGTGTCAGTGGGTGATTAAGAGTTTGCCAGCAAGGAAAGGTGGGGTGGCGCTTTTGGGAACTGATCCTCCAGAGGCATCTGCACATGTACGGAAGGATGTAAGTGAGCACTTACTCATGGCGGCATCACTTGTGGTAGCAGAAGCCTGGAGGCACCCCAAGGGTTGTCTTTAGAGGACTGGGTAATCTGTGAACATCCCCACATGAATACTATACAGCAGGGCAAAGGAGCAGGGCTGCTGTCTGTGCACAGACCCGACAGGTTTTCCAGAAAATACCATCAAGAGACAAAAGCAAAAAACATTCAGTATATATAGTTGGTTATATTTTGTGTAAGAAAATAGCATCTGTATCCATATTTGCTTGTATTTGCAGAAAGACTGGAAAAATATCAGCGATGTTAGAGAATAAAGTAAGATAAAGGGTAACTTTAAGTGGAATAAGGTTGTTTTTTTTTTTTTTTGAGACGGAGTCTCACTCTGTCACCTAGGCTGGAGGGCAGTGGCATGATCTCAGCTCACTGCAACCTCTGCCTCCTGGGTTCAAGTGATTCTCTTGCCTCAGCCTCCTGAGTATCTGGGACTATAGGCATACACCACCACGCCTGGCTAATTATTTTGTAGTTTTAGTAGAGATGGGAGTTTCACCATGTTGATTAGGCTGGTCTGCTGATCTCAAATGATCTGCCTGTCTCAGAGTCAGGTTTTAATGTTATAATTTAATAACCATCTTATTCAACGACATATCAAATCTGAAAGGAATCACATGAATCTTTAATCTGGGGCCTTAGCTAATGTATCTTTAAAGTTTTAGAAGTTGTGAAAAAATTCAAGTTATGGTAAAAATGACCAGTATCAGTAAATATCAGACTTTAACTATTTGAATGCCCTTTTCTTTGCAGCTAATGACACCTCCTAAAGATGAGTTTTATGAAGAGCTGCAAAGAATTTCTTCTATTTAAAAAAACTGAGGAAAGAATCTTTTTTTAGCATTCAATAATTCTTATAAATTCCCTTAATTTGCTATCATAGAACAAATGAGTGATAATTTTTCTTTCTTCCTCCCTTCCTCTCTCTGTCACACATGCACACACGCACACATGCACACACGCACACACACACACACGCACATTTAGGAAGAATAAGAGGTGACTTTGTGGATGAAAAGCTGTTTTTCACTTCCCTCTATCATATAACTGAATTCAGGCTATTCCCAAAATGAGCCAAATACACAGTTTTAATCATGGGTGTTCCTTTAACAAATAAATCGGCAAATGTATAATGCCAGGGAAATCTCCAGAACACTGCGCGTTGGTGGGGCTGTTATCATCAAAGGGGACTTCCCTTTTGTTTGCAGCCCTGGAGTTTCTCTGTCATGGGATGATAAATTGTGGTCAGATGTGGGAGAGCAGAAAAAGGGCCTTTCTTGTGTAAAGACAGGCTGTCGTGAAGGAACTCCAGGGCACCTTCTCAGTCCAACCTCTTTAAGAACGAGTGCATGTGGAAGATGAGAATCTGCAAGTTGATTCTCTTAAGTGTAACCAAGCTGTGCCTCCTGGAAAGCCTTGAAGAACCCAAAATTAGCGGGTGCTCAGTGAATTGGAAGATCTTCCAGATTATCAGAGTAAAGAGGAATCATGAAGAGGGAAGCCATTTCTTTTTTTTTTCTTTTTCTCATTTTCCCTTTTTAAGATAAAAAAGTTCTTAAAATTTACATATACCTTCTGAAACATTTTTTTTTTAATAGAGAGGAGGACTCACCATGTTGCCCAGGCCAGCCTCAAGCGATCCTTCTGCCTTGGCCTCCCATAGTGCTGGGATTACAGGCTCGAGCCACTGTGCCTGGTCTTGGCTGGCATTTCTTAATAAAGGAGAGAGCCTCGCCCTTGATCACCACTCATCTGTATGCAGCAGAATTGGAGAAAACTGCTTAGTAGCTCCCAGAACCATCCTGGGGCTTGTGTACTGAGGGGTCGTAGAAATTTCTTCCTTCCTTCCTTCCTTCCTTCCTTCCTTCCTTCCTTCCTTCCTTCCTTCCTTCCTTCCCTCCCTCCCTCCCTCCCTTCCTCCCTTCTCTTTCTCTCTTTCTCTATTTATTTCTTTCTTTCTGTTCCGCTCTTGTTGCCCTGGCTGGAGTGCAATGGCACGATCTCGGCTCACTACAACCTCCACCTCCTGAGTTCAACTGATTTTCCTGCCTCACTCAGCCTCCTGAGTAGTTGGGATTACAGGCAAGCACCACCACGCCCGGCTAATTTTGTATTTTTAGTAGAGACAAGGTTTCTCCATGTTAGTCAGGCTGGTCTTGGACTTCTAACCTCAGGTGATCCGCCCGCCTTGGCCTCCCAAAGTGCTGGGAGTACAGGTGTGAGCCACTGTGCCTGGCTTAGAAATTGCTTTCTATAGATCATAAGCTCTTTGAGAGCAGGTATTTTGTCATATCCTTCTTTCCTAATTCCCCAGAGGGCCCAGGAGTGTGCCAGGCACGTGGGAGTCCTGCACAAACACATAACAAAAGGCCTTTTCTGTTTCATGGAAGTGAAGGACTTGAAGAGACTTCTGGAGTTCTTCCAGTTCAGTCTCTCTAACCCTTAAAGACAGCTGAGAATTCATCAGAGTTTAAATGAGCAAGAGAAGGATTCCAATAACATCACTTTTTACCTCATTTCAGAGTCTACCAGACTACAGTACAGAGATGCTTCCTTATGGGTAACTTAAGTGCCCGTGCAATTTCCACTGTAGACTGAGGAGGCTGGTCCCATCACCAGCGCCCTGACCTCCACTGGTGAGCTATGTCTTTCTTCCACTCTCCCTTCTTCAGGCTGGAAAATCTTAGTTACTTTTATGTCTCAGAGGTGTAGGATATTTTTGGGAGGTGTTTTCATTTACCTTCTCTTATTAGGAGCTGGGAAAATTCAAGTTTAAGAGGAAAAAGATTAAAAAAATTAAAAAGTATCATAATAATATAATAATGATAAAGGTCAGGAACAGTACCTCATTCCTGTAATCCCAGAACTTTGTAAGGCTGCGGTGGGAGGATTGCTTGAGGCCAGGAGTTCAAGGATAGCCTGGGCAACATAGCGAGACCCTGTCTCTATTTTTAAGAAGTTTAAAAAGTAAAAAAAAAAAAAAAAAAGAAAGAAAGAAAAAGATGGTTATAGCTCTTTCTTTTCTTTTCTTTTTTTCTTTTTTTGAGATGAAGTCCTTTCTGTTGCCCATGCTGGAGTGCAATGGCGCGATCTTGGCTCACCACCAGGGTTCAAGGGATTCTCCTGCCTCAGCCTCCCAAACAGCTAGGATTACAGAAGTGAGCCACCACACCTGGCTAATTTTTGTATTTTTAGTAGAGACAGGGTTTCACCATGTTGACCAGGTTGGTCTCGAACTCCTGAGCGCAGGTGATCTACCTGCCTCCGCCTCCCAAAGTGCTGGAATTACAGGCGTGAGCTACCTCGCCCAGCCACAGCTCTTTCTAACTTAAAATCTGTGCTATTCATGGGAAAGTTCTGTATATTTGTTGTTTCCTAATTTTCCCCCTCTCTCAGAGAGTGATAGCTGTGTATCCTAATATCAGCTCTTCCTTAGCCCTCCATGCCCTCGGTGATAACTGGGCACCGGGCTGCTGAGGAAAAAGATTGCATTTCCCTCGCAGCTGATTGTAGCCCAAAAGATGTAAACAGCCATGTTACATGACAGACAAAGGGAGAACTGCCTGAAAGACAGTGCTTTTTGTCTTTTCTTTGTCTCTCCTGCTAGTTTCTTGCTTTCAGTTATCTATTGTTATGTACCAATAATTGTACTTCTACAATTAGTGGCTAAAATCAGTACAATTTATTACTTTTTCTGATTCTGTAGCTGGGAAATCGGGGAGGTTTCTCATGCCAGTCATGCCTGATATCCCAGCTGCTGTAGGATCTAAGATGGCCTCATCCACATGTCCGCCAGCAGGGGCGCCTCAGTTCTTCTCTGCGAGGTGTCTCCTTCTCCCAAGGCCACATGCACCTTATCACAACATGGCAGCCTCAGGGTTTCAAGAGGGAGAGAGAGGAAGCTTCGAGATTGCTTAAGGACTAGGCTCTGTAATTTATACATCACCACTTCTGTCAAATTCTGCTGGCCAACCTGGATTCAAGGGTGGGGAACTAGACTCCACATCTTGATGGAAGAATAGACCGTGTCATTGACATTGAAAGGGGTTGAGATACAGGAGGTGTGACTCATTGGGAGAGCATTATAAAAACAATCTGCCGCACTGGCTGGAATATGGACGCGATGCTATGAAACAGAATTTAAGCAGCTGTCTTGGATGAGCTCTGGAGGCCCTGTGCTAAGAAAATTAGAGAACCAGCTTGGAAAGAGTCCTTGAGATTTTGTGAAACCTCCTATGAACGATGCGCTGTCTACCTCCAGTGCAGTTTTATTTGAGAGGTTGATAAACGCTTGTATTGTTTAGGCCACTATTATTTTGGCCTTTCTGTCACTTGCAACCAAATCTAATCCTAACTTACATGCTTTTCAACACTCACCCTCTTAAATTTTCAGCTCGACTTATCAGCTGAGGCTCCCACCCTACAGAGGGTTCTGTAGGTTCAGCCTTGGAGAGGGAGGGAGGAAACCTAACATGTGGAGGCCCTGTCATGTTTTGATGTCATTGCCTGTCCCATTTGGCCAGCCTGGGAAAAATAAAATGAGGAAGGTGAATAGGAGAGATGTTGCCTCGGGACTGAAGAAGGTTAGGGGTTGTCATGAGCCTGCCTGAAACACTGCCTGGCCCCATATTGGTCAATGTAATCTCAGCAACGAACCCAGGGGAGAGCCCAGGAACCACAGTGGCAGGTCCAAGAATATTCCAGGCAAACTGAAAAAGCCACACTTGCCCATGCATAGACCTTGTGGATCAGTGGTTCATTTGGATGTGGTCAGAAGTGGGCCTGTTCCCTGATATAATGATAAGCTATGAATCTCGGGTTCCATCTGGAAGCCGTTTTCAGATTTGCATTATGAAGAGATGATGTTGAGCTGGGGCTCTCCAAACTCATCTGTTTTGCATGTGCACAAGGGTGGGTTTTAGAGACGAACAGCAGCTTTTCTCTTCTCCACTGTTTCTTCGAGTTTTATGGTTAGGTTTGGGCTTTATTTATAACTTGTCACATGGAGAAATACAGCAGAGCACTATCCAGAGGCCACGCAGCATCGTATCATTTTACAAATTCCCCACTCGTAATTAGTTTAGGCTGTTTTAAGTCTGCATTTTTTTTCTATAATGATATAGCAGACACAAAGTGTTAACTAGAAACAGAAATATTCGTCTCTACCTCTGTCCCACCCTTACCCGCCCTCCCAACATCACCTTCCTCTACCCACCGGGGGGTACCCTGGTAGTACATCGAAGAACAAGTCTATCTGGAGGCTTTAGCCACTCTTGGAGGCCACGGAAACTTGAACGCTTATCTCATCCCTTTCTCTTCTTCCAACAGAATGGTCCACAAACAACCTGGACAGATAGAAGCCATCTATCCCAATTTAAAGAAGCTCATAGACACGTCTGATTGATTCTGTGACCTTGCTTTGTTACTTGTCTCTGAGTTGAGAGGCTTCACTGCCAGGGACTTCGTCCAGAGTTTCTGAGGCCTCCAACAGCCTGTGGTCTCCTGGTCGCTCAGACCCTACCGCTGGCTTTAGATGCTGCGTCTTGCTGATGTTTGAGTCGCCTTTAGCTCTCTGTGAAAGGCATGCTGGTGAGGCCACATACCGGGAAACCATGACAAACAACAGTATTACAGTCTGGTTAAAAAAGAATATATACGTATACACAAACGTATATTCCCCTACCCCAGGGGTTGTGGCTTGTTTGGCATAAATTTACATGTATTTTGGCATAAATCTGCATACTAAGTTCCTAAGTCTTTACTTCCAAATAGGGTTACATGAGAACCCCTCATTTACAGCACTAAAATTTGTATTGTTCCCTTTAGACCCGTGTCACTGGCTGTTACTAATGTACTGAGTTTCTCCAGTTTGCCCTCCATTTCCTAGAATTTGTTCTAATTTTTAGGAAATGCTTACTAATATCACCATTGTGTGCTGTGCAATCCAGCCCGGAAGGACATCAAAAGGTCTCTTGTGAGCTGGTAGCTATTGTTAGGTATTGTCTGCAGAGACATTGGGTCTCCTGTAGACATCCCACAGAGCTGTCCAAAAGTATTAATTATTAAGTTTGTCCTTTAATTGTATTTATTATATAAATTAGAATATTATGTTTATATGTATAGAAAAAGGATTCTGTCTAAGCATTATATCTGTATATAGAAAAAGGGCTGGGCGTGGTGGCTCACACCTGTAATCCTAGCACTTTGGGAGGCTGAGGTGGGTGGATCACAAGGTCAGGAGATCTAGACCATGCTGGCGAACATGGAGAAACCCCGTTTCTACTAAAATACAAAACATTAGCAGGGCATGGTGGCATGTGCCTATAGTCCCAGCTACTTGGGAGGTTGAGGCAGGGGAATCACTTGAACCCTGGAGGTGGAGGTTGCCATGAGCCAGGATCACACCACTACACTCCAGCCTAGCGACAGAGCAAAACTCTGTCCCAAAGAAAAAAAAAATTTACCAAAAGTACTGGAACGTGCATTATAGTTATTCTCAAATGTAATATTAGGGATTTATATTTACATATATTTGAGTCAGGGTCTCACTCTGCCCAGGCTGGAGTGCAGTGGTGAGATCTCTTGGCTCACTGCAACCTTCACCTCCTGGGCTCAGGCAATCCTCCCACCTCAGCTTCCCAAATAGCTGGGATTACAGGCATGCTCCACCACGCCTGGTTTATTTTTTGTATTTTTTGTAGAGACAGGGTGTTACCATGTTGCCTAGGCTGATCTCAAATGCCTTGGCTTAAGTGATCCTCCCACCTCGGCCTCCCAAAGTGCTAGGATTACAGGCGTGAGCCACCATGCCCAACCAATATTAGGGATATTGATCATTGTTCAAGAACAATGTTATCAAACCTACCTGCGTAATTCTGTGTGAGCTAGGGCAAGTGGTGTCACTCCCCTGGAGCCTCAGTTTCTTCCTCTGGAAACTGAGGGAAACTACACCAACTCTGAGTGTTTCCCAACTCGCAGGCATCTGACACCACCTTTATAATTTTTGCCATCTTCTCATGTCATTTATACTATTTCATCATATTTTTCTGGAATTTAATAACTTTTCAACTTAAACTGGCATGATCTACCTTAGCCTAGTCCTAAGCAAAAATCTCTGTGGAACTATGTGTTTGCTGTACTCTTTTTTCTTGCATATTAAAATAAATGCATGACTCTTAATATTTTTTTAAGGTGTTCATTTGTATTCACTTCAAATTTTCTCAGGTCCTGCTGCACTTTGAGAATGTGATACATGAGGAGCTTGGTATAAGGCCCAACCCTGGCAGTCACAACAGGGGGAGGGTTGCTCCTGGCATCTAGTGGGTAAGACTAGGGATGCTCAAACACCCCACAGTGCCCAGGACAACCCCTACCATGAAGAATCACCCATCCCGAGGTTGAGAAACTCTTGTTTAGAGCTATCTTGATTTCTGCTGGGGAAAGGGAAGGTGCCCTGCCCATTTCCCACCCTCCCCATCAGATGAAGTGTCTCTGACAGTTTGAAAACTCCTTTAACATTAAGCCAGGCATGGTGTGTGCCTGTAGTCCCAGTTACTCGGGAAGCTGAGGTGGGTGGATTGGTGAGGCTGGAAGGTCGAGGCTGCAGTGGGCTGTGATTGCGCCACTGCACTCCAGCCTGAGCAACAGAGACACCTTATCTCAAGAAATATAAAAAGAAAAAACTCCTTTACAAAGATATAAATTTTTTCATACTCTAATTAATAGAGATAAAATTCTATTCACAGACTTCCATAATGTGGGCCTCTGCCTGCCTGTGTTATGGTCAAAGGAGCTAGAAAGATAGAGGGAATATGATTCTGGGTGGCGTGGATTAGGTTATGACAAGAGTTTAGCTGGGCGTGGTGGCTCACACCTGTAATCTCAGCACTTTGGGAAGCTGAGGCAGGCGGAGCATGAGGTCAGGAGTTCAAGACCAGCGTGGCCAACATGGTGAAACCCCGTCTCTACTAAAAATATAAAAATTAGCTGGGCATGGTGGTGCGTGCCTGTAATTCCAGCTACTTGGGAGGCTGAGGCAGGAGAATTGTTGAACCGGGACCTGGGAGGCGGAGGTTGCAGTGAGCCGAGATGGCACCACCGTACTCCAGCCTGGGATAGAGAGAGAGACTTTGTGAAAAAAAATAAAGAGTTTAACAGAGTTAATATCTATTGAGTTCTCAGTGCATCTCAGGCCCTGGGCTGAACACATTAGGCACGTTTCTGATGTCAGCAGCCTGGTGGCCAACGTTTTGTAGACCACAGGCCACACTCCACTTGAATATTTAAGTACTAATTACTTACCAGGTGGGTGGGGCAACTTCCTTGGGTGTACTGACTACCATTTGCATAGAATATTGGGATGGGGTGGGGCTTACCTGTCTTCTTGCTATTTATTTATTTTTAACAGCTTCATTGAGATATAATTCACATACCATTCAATTCCCCAGTTTAAAGTGTACAATTCAATGGGTTATTAGCATAGTCACAGAGTTGTGTAACTATCACCACAATCGACTTCTGAGCATCTTCATCACCCTAAAAAGAAATCCCAGTATGATTTCAACTATATGGCATTCTGGAAAAGGCAAAACCTTGCAGAGAGTAAAGAAGATTGGAGGTTACCAGGGGTTGGCGGGAGGGAGGGATGACTACACACAGCACAGGGCTTTTTAAGGGGCGAAACTACCATGCATGATATCACGGTGCTGGATTTGTGTCATGACACACATGTCAAAGCCCACAGGATGAACTGCATCAAAAGTGAACCCTGCCGGGCACGGTGGGACTGTAGTCCCAGCTACTCAGGAGGCTAAGGCTGGAGGATCTCTTGAGTCCAGGAGTTCTGGGCTGTAGTGCACTATGCCGATCGGGTGTCCGCACTAAGTTTGGCATCAATATGGTGACCTCCCGGGAGTGGGGGACCACCAGGTTGCCTAAGGAGGGGTGAACTGGCCCAGGTTAGAAACGGAGCAGGTCAAAACTCCCGTGCTCATCAGTAGTGGGATGGCGCCTGTGAATAGCCACTGCACTCCAGCCTGGGTCTCTAGCGAGATCCTGTCTCAAAAAAAAAAAAAAAAAAAAAAAAAAAAGCGTGAACCCTGCTGACAATGATGAACTGTGGCGCTGATGATGTAGCAATGTAGGTAGGTCCATCGATTGTAACAAATGGTGAAGGATGTTGATTGTGGGGAAGGCTATGTGTGGGGGAGGGACAGCAGGTATCTCTGTACCTTCCTCTTGGTTTCTCTGTGAGCCAAAAACTGCGCTAAAAAACAGTCTTAAAAAAGAAAAGAAATCCCATGATCATGAGCAGCCACTCCTGTTCCCTCCTCCCCCAGCACCGGTAACCACTAATTACTTTCTGTCTCTGGATTTGCCTATTCTGGACACTTCATGTAAAAGGAATCATACATTAGGTAGTCTTTCGTGGCTGGTTTCTTTCACTTAATGTTTTCAAGATTCATCCATGTTATGACAGGTCTCCAAACATCATTATTTTTTTCTTTTTCTTTTTTTTTGTGCCAAATATAGTTCGTTGTATGTAGATAAAGCACATTTTATTTATCCCTTCAGGAGTTGATAAACACTTGGGTTGTTTTCACTTTTTGACTATTATGAATGAATAAAGTCACTCTGAAAATTTATGGGTTTTTGTGTGGACAATGTTTTTATTTATTTTAGACATACTTGGGAGCGGAATTGCTGGGTCATATGATTTAACCTGTTGAGGAACAGCCAGACTGATTTCCAAAGCATCTACACCATTCTGCACTCCCACCAGCAATGCACAAGGGTTCCAGTTCCTCCATATCCTGGCAAACACTTGCTATTACCTGTCTTTTTTTTGTTTTACTTACTTCTGGTTACTTATTGCTACATTAAAAAAAAGTTCTGCTCAGTTCTGAATCTTACATCTTGCTTCTCATGTTTCCTCTTTCTTCCCTTTTTTTTTTTTTTTCTGAGACGGAGTCTTGCTCTTTTGCCAGGCTGGTGTGCAGTGGCGCAATCTCAGCTCACTGGAACCTCCGCCTCCCAGGTTCAAGCAATTCTCCTGCCTCAATCTCTCAAGTAGCTGGGACTACAGGCACCCACCACCACATCCAGTTAATTTGTGCATTTTTAGTACAGATAGGGTTTCACCATATTAGCCAGGCTGGTCTCGAATTCCTGGCCTCATGATCTGCCTGCCTGGGCCTCCCAAAGTGCTGGGATTACAGGTGTGAGCCACCAGGCCCGGCCAATCCTTCAGTTTAGTCTCAGCAGATACAGCTGAGGGGCAGACTGATGATCTGATTGTTAGAGTCACTGAGCTCCAGAGTCATTGGAAAGCTCAGGTCCTGTGAAGTTCAGGGCTCTGATGGGCAAAACCTGGGACCATGAAACAGATCCAGGGACGAAGGAGTAGAAACAGGAATACTTCATCCCTCCCAGTGACTCACTGGGAGTTTTGTGTTCCTGGTTCTCCCAATTATGAGCTCGCTACAGGGTTAGAAGTCCTGGTGATTGTGAGGAACTGTAAGCTATGGCTGCAGTCAGGACACCTTGGATTTGTGTCCATGGATCAGCGAATGAGAAGAGTCACCATCCCAGCACGTGTTAGTGAGCCTGATTGGAAGGAGGAGGAAGGGCTCCTTTTAAACAGTGGGAAGGAGAGATTCATGTGGAACCCAAGGATCAACTTGGGTGCTTCTTGGGACCTCCTGCCTCACAGCAACTATGACGAGACACTCCTTGCAACCCCAGAATAAGAAGGGTGTCAGGACTCTTCTTGAATGAGGATAAAGTCACACTACCATGTAAGCAACCAGGACCTAGCAGCCTGAGCGCTGAGGGAGAAGGGAACTCAAACCGGTGAGTGGAGGAGGGAGACGACAGATACAGGTTGGCCCCAAAATCAGCCATAGCTTTGGGGCTGTCATTTATTTCACTGACTTTCGTCCGAGTTTTCTTTAGGGAAGGGAGATACATGGGGACACGGGGGCTGCAATTTTCCACCGTGGGGAGAAGCAGTTACTTGGCACGTTATGGATTGAATTGTGTCCCCCAAAATGCGCATGTTGAAGTTTTAACCTGAGCACCTCAGAATGTGACTGTATTTGGAGGCGGGGCTGTAAAGATTAAGGTGAAAAGTTGTTATTAGGGTGGGCCCTAATCCAATAGGACTGGTGTCTTTATAGGAAGAGGAGGTGAGGACACAGACACACACAGAAAGAAAACCACATGAGGACACAAGGAGAAGGTGGCATCTGTAAGCCAAGGACAGAGGCCTCAGAGGAAAGCAACCCTGAGCCACCTGGACGTTCTGCTGTTTCAGCCACCCAGACTGTGCCACTTGGTTATGGCAGCCCTAGCGGACTAATATGTGGCACAAGGAGTGGACCGTGGTTCCTAGAAACATGTGCCTGTCACTTCTGCAGCCCACCTGCCCTGGCTGTCGTGCTCTCAAATCTACCCTGGAACTCTGGGTGGGTGAGACCAGGCTTCCCACAGGCTGCTCCCAGCCAGGGATGAGGACAGCAGGGGTGACTGAGGCAGGCCTGTTCCCTAGGGCCCGCAACTTTGTCTCAAAGTCTTTCCATCAGCTCAGCTGAAACTGTACTGCAGTGTCAAACTCTTCCTATCCAACCTGCCCCCCTTCCCTCTCTTGCACGAGGTCCCAGGCTGCTGCCTGGTCTCCTGGCTCTCCCAGCCTCCTCTAGTTCCCTCTTCACTTTCTCTCACAAAGAGTTTCCCTGAAGGCATCCCTGCGTGTTCAATCTGCTCTCTGAGTCTGGTTCTTAGAAGATCTGACTAATGCACTTAGTAAGTTTGCGCTCCCTCCTTGCGCCTATTTCACAGATGAGGCAGTTGAGGCCCACTTTAGAGAATTCTATCAGAGCCACCTCTCTCTGCCTGTACACACCCACCAAGATCGAAAGCACTTTTACTGGCGAGCTCCGTTTGCTCAAACTATTTTATAATTATTACTATGAAAAAAAGTGTCTTTGAGAATTTACTTTTAGATAGCAAATTCCTATACCCCTTCTCTGATGTACTCACACTTTGGTGCCTATTTCTAATATTCTATAATATTTTACTTGTTTATCTTTATTGTCTGACACATTACTACTAAGGGAATGAGTGGATTATCTCAAAATGTACCATCCTCAGTGCTCACAAAGTTGGATAGCAAAGATCAGTGAAAATTTCCCCCACCTTGGCTTTTACATTGCTGTATTTTCAAGTGTTTGTTCATTTCTCTGTAAGCACTTCTACATTGGAAGCTCCATGACAGCAGATTAGAATGAATGAAAGAATGAATGAATGAGTGACCTGGACTCCTAGGTTCACCCTGGGCTGTGTCTGGATGGTCTGGGCAGGACTCTGTGAGCCTTGCCCTCCTTCTTCTTCTCCTCTTGCTAATTGTAGAGAGGTGGTAGCTGCTCTCCAGACTGAAAGGGATCTGGATGGTTTCAGTGATGGAGGCAGTGGATTACCCAGGCTGAGCTCAAAGTCCCATGCAAATGAAGGTGAGTCAGAACCTAGGTAAGAACCATGTGTTCAGCAGGGCAATAGTCCAGCTCAGCAGTTAGGATGCGATCAGGACATCATTATATGAAAACAAACAAACAAACAAAAAACAGAAACTAAGAAATCCTGGAAGGCCTCCCTAGCCCGCACCACTCAGAGAAGCAGGTACGAGGCTTAGCTGATGATTTAAACAGCAGGGCCCTTGTGCAAGGAACAGTCCTGGAGGTGGGAGCTGGAGTTGAGGCAAGGCTGGGAAGGAGGGAGGTGAGAGTATCCCTAGAAAGTAGATGGAAAGCAGGGGCTCAGACTTGTGGCCTCAGGGCAGAGGCCCTCGCTGATCAGGGCTGGACCCACCAGTGAAGGAGGAGATGAAGTGACCTGGTGCTGCATGTGTGAGTGGCAGCCCCAGGACTGTGTCTGCAGGGGAATCCCTTCCTGTTCTGCTCTTGCTCAAAGGCTGAGGCCCGGTCAACGCCTTGTGGAGTGCAGGCCTCTGTCTCAAATGTTACTGAACAACCAACTTAGCTTCGGCGGCATGTGCGTGCTTGGTGACATTTACTTTTTGTTTGTTTGTTTGAGACAGAGTCTCGCTCTGTTGCCCAGGCTGGAGTGCAGTGACACAATCTCAGTTCACTGCAATCTCCGTCACCGGGTTCAAGTGGTTCTCCTGCCTTAGCCTCCCAAGTAACTGGGATTACAGGCGCGCACCACCACACCTGGCTAATTTTTGTATTTTTAGTAGAGACGGGGTTTCACTATGTTGGCCAAGCTGGTCTGGAACTCTTGACTGCCGGCAATCTGCCAACCTGGGCTTCCCAAAGTGCTGGGACTACAGGCGTGAGCCACTGAGCCCGGTCTGATAATTACTTTTTGGTCAAAGTATGATAAATTTGCAGCATTAGCTTTCAGTGAGATCCTGAAGGACCAAGGTCATATGGAAACTTCTGCCAAATTAAATCCTTATACCTTCTTCAAATTCCTTACCAAAAAAGAGAGAAGGCTTAATTTCAGGTTAAGAAAATACATGTTGTCATTATTATTATTATTTAAAGAGGCAGAGTCTTGCTCTCTAGCCCAGGGTGGGGTGCAGTGGTGTGATCATAGCTCACTGCAACCTCAAACTCCTGGGCTCAAGTGATCCTCCTGCCACAGCCTCCTGAGTAGCTGGCACTACAGGTGCACGCCACCATGCCTGGTTAAAAAATACATGTTAATGTTGACAGACTTTATACTTAATATTTTTAGGTGGGATGATTTAAGAAGCATAAAAAGAAATTTCCTTCCTTCCTTCCTTCCCTCCTTCCTTCCTTCCTTCCTTCTTTCCTTCCCTCCTCCCTCCCTCCCTCCTTTGAATGTGTAATAGATAGGCTATCCAGAGAGAGGCAGAGCCAGTGGCCCATCTTCAAGAAGGAAAACATGGAAGGGGCAGCCAAGTTAAAGCACTTATTAAAGACTTTTCTAGGTATTACGTGAGTGGCCAGCCCACAGTGCAGTTCTGTCCCACACTGCAGCCACTGGCCATGCCGGGCTCTTGAGCACCTGAAATATGCCTTGTCCTAATCGAGATATGCTGTCATTGTAACAAACACACTGGATTCTGAGAATTTAGTGAGAAAAGGGAAGCAAAATCGCTCATTAATAATTACTTTAATATTGACTATACGTTCAAATGCTACTTTGGCTGAGCTAAATAAAACATATTGTTGAGATTAATTTCATCTGTTACTTTTCTTCAAATATGGCTACTAGAAAATTTAAAATCATGTACATGACTTTTATTATATTTCTGTTGGACAGGGCTGGGCTGTTCATTTAGAGCTTGTTTTCATCTTCAACTTTCTTGGAAACTAAGGAATCAACTCTTTATGTATTTCATCTAGATTCAAAATACTGCATACAAGGGAACCTTAAAGAGTTGTTAAATTGGCCGGGCGCAGTGGCTCACGCCTATAATCCCAGCACTTTAAGAAGCCGAGGCAGGCGGATCACCAGGTCAGGAGTCTGAGACCAGCCTGATCAACATGGTGAAACCCTGTCTCTACTGAAAATACAAAAATTAGCCGGGTGGCGTGTGACTGTAATTCCAGCTACTCGGGAGGCTGAGGCAGGAGAATTGCTTGAACCCAGGAGGCAGGGGTTACAGTGAGCTGAGATTGTGCCACCACCGCACTCCAGCCTGGGTGACAGTGTGAGATTCCGTGTCAAAATAAAAAAAAGTTGCTAAATCTAGGGCTTTCTGTTGGAAAGCTGGAATTTGTTTTCCTCCAAAGGTAAAACATTAGATAACATCAGGCACACAGGTACAGGAATTGAGGATGGAAGCAGGGGTATGTCAGTCAGGTATTAATAAATCCGGAGTGAACATAGAAGGGCATTCAGCATCTGAAGAAAGGCCTGCACTGAAAGCAGGAAATCTGAGTTTTAGTGTTCCTGTAGTGTTCCTTCTGCCACTCAGAAGAAGAGCTGAGAAAAAGCACCATGGCGACAATACAAGATCTACGTACATGGGAGTCCCGAGGACCAAGTCTCCAAGGCTTGGGGGGAGCAGGTACAGATGACAGCGTCTCGCTCTGTCACCTAGGCTGGAGTGCGTGGTGGGATCTTGGCTCACTGCAACCTTTGTCTCCTGCCTCAAGCGATTCTCCTGCCTCAGCCTCCTGAGTAGCTGGGATTACAGACGTGTGCCACCACGCCCAGCTAATTTTTGTATTTTTAGTAAAGACAGGGTTTTACTATGTTGGTCAGGCTGGTCTCAAACTCCTGACCTGGTGATCTGCCCGCCTCGGCCTCCCAAAGTGTTGGGATTACAGGCGTGAGCCACTGCGCCCAGTGGAGAGCGTTTTAATTTCAATTTTATAAGGAAAACCAGAATTTCCTGAATAGAATGCCCCTGAACTCCTTTGAGCACGGAGCTCACCAAGGTTTTGGAAACTTGTTAAAAAAGCAAAACTAAGACAAAGTACGCCTCATTATTGTGGTCAGTCTCCTCCCCTCCTGCATATGATTCACCGGAACGTGAATTACAACCTATCAGTTTCACTGCTGTCTCCCGACCAAGAGCCTGTGTGTATAATAAGCCCATGGCGTGCTTATACAAGGTGTGATGAGCAGAAGCACACAAGATTATGTTTATGGGGTGCCTGGAGGACCCAGAGGCTGAGAGTTAGGGCAGCCTAGAGGAGAAACGGTCTGTTCTCTCTCCAGTCTCATTTTGGAGTCATTAATCCAGACACCTCATTATTTAACTGCATGAGACAGTCTTTTGGGTCTGATTTGAAATCTACAAAAATGAGGAAGCTGAGGGATGAAAATGCAAGGTCATGCTTTAAGCCTTTGTAACATTCAAGGGGCTTTCTCCCTAGGAGAGAAAAGAGTCGGGCTGGTTCGTCCTTCAGATGCTCCACTGTTGAGTTTCCTTTTGTGAAGGATTTAAACCAGATTGTTGCCTTTACTTGAGTTGTGCTGATTATAAATACTTAAATTCCACAAAGTAATTTAATTTTCAATGTGCACGATGTCCAGCAAGGAGAATTCTGTCCAACATTTTTTCTCTGTCTAACATTTTTGCCCTGTCCGATACCTAAAGGCTGTTCATACCAAGTCAGGCTGTAACTCCACGGCTGCATTTCAACAAATCTCCTGTTTACCTTGTATAGTAGTACAGCAATCTGAAATAATTTATACGAGGTGCTTATCCATTATACTTTATAATAAAAAACAAAGACAATTTAGATAAATAACCTACAACATATTATGAATGAAACGCCCTGGGGTGTAGTGGGGTGGAACAACAGAAATAAAAGAGAAATTTTTAAATGTGAAGGGAATTTTATCCTGAAATGTAGATTTTTAGGTAGATTCAAAGCAGAGAGGGTAATGTGTGTCACACTATCTTTTTTCTTGCATCACAGGTATTTTGAATCTTGATTGGTTCAGCAGCTGAGGCATCTCAAAATTCTATTGGGCGCAGTCATAGCTGCATATATGATGTACACTTTTCCCTTTGCTGCTTCACATTTGGATGTATGGATCTTTTTTTATTTCTTGATCTTTTCTCTAGATGTCACTTATAACATATCCTAGTCAGATGATCAAGATTTATCCCTTTGCAATTTCTTTTAATAGTTCAAGTGCTGGAGTCAGACAGTTGAGTTCAAGTCTCACTCGCAAGCTATGCGACCTTGGGCAAGTGTGCCCGTTTTTCTAAATCTCATCTGTTAAATAGGCATAATAATGGTGCCAACTCACAGGGCTGGTGAGGATTAAAAGAGATTAGTCACATAATGCCTTAGCCCGGAGTCTGGCACTCAGTAAATTGTGACTGTATTTATCTCTCCTCTGTCAGCCTCACCCTGCTTTCATACAGAGCCATGCCTCCAGGGTGATCCGGAAGCCTCAGCACCAGCATCCCCAGCAGCCTGCGAGAAATGCAAGTTTTCCATCCCACCTCGGACCCACACAGCCATCCCTGGGAGATCTATGTGCGGGACAAGTGTCAGAGGCGCCCTGCTCTAGATTCTAGCTTCCTTCCACCTCCGGGTGGTTCTGCACAGCAGCTCACACCTTGCTCTCGGGTCCTGCCCCACCTCATTCCTGGGAACAGTCCAGCTGCAGGTGTGGAAAGAGATGGAGGTGGGTTCTGGTAAAGGGCTGTTGACTCAGTACTTCTGGATGGACCAAGGGCGTGGAGGGTATTTGGCCCATCCCTGCCTCAAGCACGGCCAGCAGAAAGGGGAACTGAAAGGAATTTCTGAGTATGCCCCAAGGAAGTCAGGGGGAATTAAGCAAGCCCTTGGGGGAGGCGGAAGGGCCTGATTCCCTGTGTAAAGGTGAGGCAAAGTTCCCAGTGAGGCTGCCATGGGATGCCTGCCTCCCAGATCAGCCGCTCTCCCTCCCCTTCACTCCACACCCTTCCGCCAGCCCCAGGGAACAGCGGCTGTGCGTCCCAGCTACACCGCCTGCTTTCCTCCAGGGCTGTTCTAGGAAGACACCCCAGCCCCCACCCGTCACCCTCTGACAAACATTTGCCCTGGTCACCACGTATCTGGGTCATAACAAACAGATCTGCGTATTTGCTTCACATGGAAAGTTGTGAGCTCCGTCAGGCCAGGGTTTCAGTCATTCTTGCAACCACTATTTACCCAGTGCACTGAGGCCAGGCTTTGTCTGGGGGCCAGGATATGGCAGAGAACAAGACAGATGAGGAACACAGCTAGCAACCCTCCTCCTGGCTGACTCATCCCACCAGCGGGACTCGACGGGTCCCCTTGCCTCTGCTCTTCCTCCGTAGGCTCCTTTCATCAGAAGTCCCCGGGCAGCATTTGAGAACACAAATCACCTGACTTGACTGCAGGAAATCCTCTCATGGCTTCCCATCACATTAGAATAGAACCCACGCTCTGACTGGTGACCTATGGGGCTCAGCATGCGCACTGTAAGAGCTCGGCCAGCTCACAGCCCTCAGGTCCTCATGCTGCCAGCAGCCTCCAAACCCGGTCCTGAGAAACAGAATTTCTGTTGGTTCCTCATCCTGGGATGCTTTTCCCAGACCTTCCATGGCTGGCTCCTTCCTCCCATTATCTGAGGGCTCTGTGGAATGCAACCCCACCCACCCATCATCCCTATCTCCCATTCTGCTTTAGTTCCTTCATTCCTTCCTTTTCTTTTTGACAAGGTCTTGCTCAGTCGCCCAGGCTGGAGTGCAGTGGTGCAATCACGGCTCACTGCAGCTTTGACCTCCTTAGCTCAAGCGATCCTCCCACCTCAGCCTCCCAGGTAGCTGGGACCATAGGTGTAAGCCACCAAACTCAGCTAATTTTTGTGGTTGTTGTTTGTTTTTTGAGAAAAGGCCTCATTCTGTCGCTTCCCAGGTTCAAGTGATTCTCTTACCTGAGCCTCCGGAGTAGCTGGGACTATAGGCATGTGCTACTATACCAGGCTTTTTTTCTTTCTTTCTTTTTTTTTTTTTTTTTGTGGAGATGGAGTCTTGCTCTGTCACCCAGGCTGGAGTGCAGTGGCGCAATCTCCACTCACGACAACCTCCGCCTCCTGGGTTGAAGCGATTCTCCTGCATCAGCCTCCTGAATAGCTGGGATTACAGGTGCCCACCACCACGCCTGGCTAATGTTTTGTATTTTTAGTAGAGATGGGATTTTGCCAGATGGGCCAGTCTGGTCTTGAACTCCTGACATCAGGTGATCAGCCTGCCTTGGCCTCCCAAAGTGCTGGAATTACAGGTGTGAGCCACCACACCTGGCCCAGATACTACTTTAAAAGGTTTCTACATATTCTTTGAAGCCCAGACAGTAGCACAGGATGGGTTCATTTTAGGTGATTTGTCAGAAAGTACTGATTACTTTCAGCAGTGCAGAATCATTGACGAAAGCAATGGTTTGGGCAGGTGAGTTTTCCAGTTTAATAAAGCATCAGACTTCTTAACCCTAAAATCAAAATGCAAAGATGAAAGTCTTTTTGACAGAATTCTCATGGAGTAAAATGTTTATACGCACTTACCCCTATTATGCTAACTTTCCTGGAGGGTGGTCTGCAGAGAGAGGACGGGACTCTGTCTGAAGCCAGAACAAAGGAAATGATTCCAGAGATTCTCATGTCTATTTCCGATTTTGACTCTGACATGCTCTTGTGATCCCTCCTCTCCCTTTTGTTTTTCTCTTCCTTCCTTCCTTCCACTTTTCCTCACTGGTGACATGGAAATTTAAAAAGTTATTTCTCTCCACCTGCTGCTTTGAGGTCCCAAAGGGAAATTCAAACAAACTTCTCCTATCCTATTTGCAGCTTCTGCCCCAGACAGACGTTCCTTTAAACAATCAAATACACTGATGGACCTGCAGGACTGTCCCGTAGGAAGGGCTGCCGAGGATCTGACTTCCTAGTTCTGTGCTTAGGAATTTGGTGCAGTGGCAGATAGAAGCGGTCCTTCTGATCAGCTGCCTGGTACAGACGCAGAAATGAAAAACAGCAAGAAAGAGCTGCAGGTTACAAAAAAAAAAAAAAAAAAAAAAAAGACGGCCCAGCATGGTGGCTCACACCTGTAATCCCTGCACTTTGGGAGGCCAAGGCAGGCAGATCACAAGATCAGGAGTTCGAGACCAGCCTGAACAATATGGTGAAACCTCGTCTCTACTAAAAATACAAAAATTAGCCAGGCGTGGTGGTGTGCACCTGTAGTCCTGGCTACTTGGGAGTCTGAAGCAGGAGAATCGTTTGAACCCTGGAGGTGGAGGTTGCAGTGAGCCAAGATGCTGCTGACTCCAGCCTGGGTGACAGAGCGAGAATCTGTCTCAAAAAAAAAAGACTTCCCTCCTCTCCCTCAAATACAATCAATCATTATTTTAATCTTTTTTTCTCATTATTTTTAAACTTTCTTCCCTGAAGTTATTTTGTTGGCCATTCCAGCTTGTAAATTATGAGAATTTACTGACTTTTTTACTAAAATACACCGGTAATCTTACTTTTTCCCCATGCACTATCTCTACTTTTGGTAATTTATGTTCATGTTAGGCTCACTGAATCCTTTAGAGTGCTGTTTGTGACAAACCGTACTTTTTATGTTTTACTTTTATGACTCGGCAATCACCAAACCAGCACAGTTCTTCCTGATTTTTGCAGAACACTTTATGCTTACATAATATAAAGATTTTTTATAATGTGCCATTTTAATACTTTGTCAAATCTGCAATACGGCCAAGGAAGCAAGGAGGTGAAATTGTTACATCATCAGGAGAGTCCTTCTTTGGCCAAGAAAATAAACCATCTTCTTTGCACTTCTAGAAGCTTATGAATATTCCAGATACATTCAAGTGCCAGTGGCCCGTGTCTCTCTCATGAGGACCTCTTCCTTATAAAGAAGACTGAGGATTCCTGCTTTTCTTGTGCTTCAAGGAGCTTACCTTTCAGGACTTTGTATGTACCTTGTATTAGTGATAATTCTTTCAGTTGCAGGTTGACAAGAAACCTAATCTAAACAGGCTTAATCAAAAAAGGGAATTTACTCAGGTACAGAAGCTCACACCTATAATCCCAGCACTTTGGGAGGCAGAGATGGGGGTGGGGGTTGAGGCCAGGAGTTCGAGAGTTGTCTGGGAAACAGAGCAAGATCCCATCTCTTAAAAACAAAAACAAACAGAAAACCATGAAAACAATATGGGGAAAAAAAAAAAAGGAAAAGAAAAGGGAATTTACTGTCCATTGTAACCAAGCGTTCCAGGGCAGACTGAGTGTGGCTTCTGGTATGACTTTACTCAAGTCTCAAATGATACAACTTGGCCCTGTTGTCTTTTTCTTTGGAACTGTCTCCTACACAATAGGCTCTCCCTTTGCAAGATAGTTGCCAATAAATCTCAAGAAGAGGGGTTCCTGGCTTCAAAAACTTCATAGAAAGTGAAGATTTTGGGCTCAGCATTTCCAGGCAAAGCCTCATTGCATTTCATGGTCTCTGATTGGACCAAGAGCCTATCCCTGAACCAATCACAGCAGGGAGCTTATGAGATGCTGATTGGCTTAGACCCAGATCAGGTGCTTTACACCAGAGCCGGTTAACTCACACAAAGCAAACACCTACAGAGAATCTGGGCACAGTTACTGGGGAAAAAGCCAAGATAAGGAAGCTGGGCAGCCTAAGCAGCTGGTCTTTTCTACCAACCCGCTATGTTTTCATAGAGGAAGTGGAGGAACACATAATTTCCAAGGAATCCTACAAATATCATCACACTTCCTTTTGGGGTAGATTTAGCCAGAAGTAGAAGTTCTCAGCTGGCATATTATCAAAATTACTGAGGCATTTAGATTTAATAGGTTTGAGTGTAATGAATCTGTATTTTTAAGGTGCTTCAGGTGATTCTGAAGATCAGATGGAAGTGGGGATCCTGGGCTGTACCCCTGCTGTTTTCAGGGCCAGCTCCAGCACAGGGACAAAGCAGGCCACGTTGTCCCCATTCTTCTGCCTCCTGAGGTCTGGACTCAGGGACCTTTCAGGCAGATCTCTCATGGCTCCTCTACGTGCACCTTTTGTTTGTCTGGATAAGCTGCTTACCCCAAAATACTCTGCCTCCTCCCACTTTTGTGTCCTTGCTCATGCTATTCTGAAAGTCCTCCTCTTCTACCTGTTGAAATTGTAGCTATTCTTAAAACCTCATTTAAAATTCACTCCCTAGCCTGGCCGACAGGGGAAACCCTGTCTTTACTAAAAATACAAAAATGTGGTGGCTGGTCGTTCACCTGTAGTCCCAGCTACCGGGGAGGCTGAGGCAGGAGAATTGCTTGAACTCGGGAGGCAAAGGTTGCAGTGAGCCGAGATTGGGCTATGGCACTCCTGCCTGGGCAACAGAGCCAGATCCTGTCTCAAAAATAAATAAGTAAATAAATAAACAAATAAATAAATAATATAAAATTCACTCCTTTTTTTTTTTTTAAGGCAAGTCTCACTATGTGCCCAGGGTGGAGTCTAGTGGCACGATCATAGCACACAGTGGCCTCGAACTTCTGGGCTCAAGCGATCCTTCTACCTAGCCACATACTCACTTCTTTGAAGTCTTTCCTAATAGCCCAGCCAGAAGTGATCTTTCTTCTCTGCCCTGGTCCATACCTTGTATACACTCCCTTGGACTGTAGTGCTTCACTTCTCCTCTAACGATAAATCCCTGGATAACAGGGACCATGCTGTCCCTTGAGTCTTGTTTCTTCATAGGTCCCACTTACGCAGAGGAGACACTCTATTCCTGCTCTGTGGATGACCGTGTGAGTGCAGAGAACCCTCACACCTCTGCTTTCTTCGTCCTTCTGTTTTTTGGCTTTTATTTCTCCCAACATGTCTGTCCTTAGAAATCTCTCATAAATTCCAGCCTAATTTGCTGATGAGGATTTGAGCAATGATGTTGATGTTACTTTTGCAGGATTGCTTACATTTTAAGAAAAGATTGTTGGGAGACAAGAAATTTTAATCTAATGGGTGGGCACTGTGGCTCACACCTGTAATTCTAGCATTTTGGGAGGCCAAGGCGGGCAAATCACATGAGGCCAGGAGTTTGAGCCCAGCCTGGCCAACGTGGCAAAACCCCATCTCTACTAAAAATACAAAAATCAGCCAGGCATGGTGGCACATGCCTGTAATCCCAGTTATTCGGGAGGCTGAGGCATGAGAATCACCTGAACCTGGGAGGCAGAGGTTGTAGTGAACCAAGATCTCACCACTGCACTCCAGTCTGGGCGACAAAGCAAGACCCTGTCTCAACAACAACAAAAAGAAATTTTAGTCTTAATGGTGGGCAGAGGAGAAGAAAAGACATAAGAATACAGAATTCAGGGACATTTTCCTTTTTGTGGACTCTTTTGTTTTCTGAATGGGCTCTATTATGAAGTGAGGACAGAAGCATATGACAATAAAAAGAGTAGAATAAAATCTAGGAGGATAGGTAGAGATTCCTTTTTAAAAAAGCTAGGAAATCTAGGAAACATTTAAAAAGAAAAAATATTGATAGATTTGACTACCCCCCCAAAATGAGAACTATGTACATGAGAAAATATACCTTAAATTTGATAAACACCAGGAAAAAGTTGATAATCTTATAACTACAGAAGCTTATTAATTAACAAATGCTTATAATTTGATATGAGAAAGCTAATATCTCAGAAGAAAAATGGGCAAAGGCTAACAATAGGTAATTTATAGAAGAGGAAATACAAATGGCCAGAGTATATGAAAAGAGGCTGAGCCTCACCCCAGTGAGGGAAACAGAAGTGAAATTAACCAGACGTCAGTTTCTACCTATCCAACCTTCAAAATGTAAAACAATTCAGAGCATCCAGAGTGGGGAGGTTTGGTGAAATGAGCATGTTATCCATTGCCAGTGGGGGTATGGATTGCTGTATTTACCAAAGTACTTTGGAAGCATCTATAACATAAATGTTTATATTTTTTGACTGAACCACTAATCCTCTTTCTAGGAATCCAAGTTCTAGCTGACAAAATAGAAGCACCAGGACATAAGACTGTAGGTATAAAGATTATTTCAGCATTGTTTAAGGTGCGGGGCAGCATGGGGTGGGGGGGGGGGAAACACTGAATATCCCATCATGAGGAAACATGTATTAATTCTGTGGCATATGATGAAGCTAATAAAAAGAATGTACTGGATCTACATACAGTGGAGAGGACCATGACATATGTTATATTATGTATTAGGGCACCATTTTCATAAACAAGTGATAGAGAAAAAGAGAAAACCCCTTCCATATGTGTCTATATTTCTATGTGTTTATGAACCCATACAGAAGGGTGTGAAGTTTACATACCAAAACCATTACCATTGTCACCTCGGGAGGATGGGGTTACAGTGGGGAAGGCTGGTCTGCTCTTAACATTGTGAGGCAGGTGATGGGCCCAAGGCAAGAAGTCAAATGGAAACGTGGGCCCTGTCTTCCTGCTTTTTACTCTAGTCCCTTGTGCACCTAAGGAAACCTGGTGCACACAATTCTTGGCACCCTGCCCTGCTTAGCCCAGTTCATCCACTCCACACAAATGCTCCTGGGGTTTAGGGGTGCACTCATCCTGGGCCTGTCTGCCATTGGGAGGACAGGCCCAGGAGGAGGCCCACTTTGGTCTTGGAAGAGGGCTTGAGGCCAGGTGGACAGAGACTTCTAGCATCCTGGGCACCTTGAACGTGGTCTAGAAGGAGAGTCACTGATTCCAGAAGGACATGTCTTCTTGGTCCTGAAGACTCCTGTTCCATGGGTAAGGCTTGGGCTTCTAATGTAGAGGGCTGAGGGTGGGGGCGCCGGATGCCCAGGTCTAAGTGCAGTTCAGGAGAGTGGGGAAGAGATTTAAGATTCTTCTTTAATACTCTTTGAGTTTCTCTAAATTATTTGATTCATTACAATAAACATTCAGAAATTTAAAAAATCATTTAAAACCATTCTTTTTTTTTTTTTTTTTTTTGAGGTGAAGTTTTGCTCTTGTTGCCAGACTAGAGTGCATTGGTGTGATCTTGGCTCACTACAACCTCCGTCCCCTGGGTTCAAGCTATTCTCCTGCCTCAGCCTCCCCAGTATCTGGGATTACAGATGCCCACCACCATGCCCAGCTAATTTTTGATTTTATTTATTTATTTCCTTATTTATTTAAAGATGGGGTTTCACCATGATGGCCAGGCTGGTCTTGAACTCCTGACCTCAGGTGATCCACCCACCTTGGCCTCCCAAAGTGCTAGGATTACAGGCGTGGGCTACCACGCCCAGCTAATTTTTGTATTTTTTTAAAGTAGTGACGGAGTTTCACTGTGTCGGCCAGGCTGGTCTCAAACTCCTAACCTCGGGTAATCCACCTGCCTCAGCCTCTCAATGAGCTGGGATTACAGGCATGAGCCACCGTGTCCAGATTTGTTTTTTTTTGGGACGGAGTCTCACTGTGTCGCTCAGGCTGGAGTGCAGTGGCACAATCTCAGCTCACTGTAACCTCCCCCTCCTGGGTTCAAGTGATTCTCCTGCCTCAGCCTCCCGAGTAGCTGGGATAACAGGCATGAACCACTACAAATTTTCTGTATTTTTTAGTAGAGATAGGGTTTTACCATGTTGGCCAGGCTGGTCTCAAACTCCTGACCTCAAGTGATCCACCCATCTCAGCCTCCCAAAGTGCTGGGATTATAGCCATGAACCATTACGTCCAGCCAAAACCATTTTATTAAACATTTAAAAACAAAAATCAAAATTCTAATAGAGAAAAAGAACCCCAAATAAACTAATCTCTAAGAGGGAAATGTCAGGCACCATGGCAAGCATGTAGGTAGGATAAAGAACTGAGAGCAGACATTACTTCCTTATACCTCCTCACTCCATCTTCTTATGCTAATTTCTTAACTTCCTCTCAACCCAAGGGGCATGCAAGCCATGGAGTCAAGTACACAAATGCACATAAACAGTTTTTGGGGTGTCCATTTGATTTATTTATTCAGTATTTACTGAGGGCTCCTATGTGGCAGACACTGTTTCAAGTGCTAGAAAAACAACAAAAATAAAATAGCAGTAACCCCTGTCCTCATGGAGACAGACATTAAAGAATATAAACAAATAAAAAGTAAAGGTGTCTGAGACAGTGCTAAACAATAAAGCCAGGAAAGAGTGAGGGTCAGGGACTGCAGTTTCATGTGGGCGTCCAGGAACGTGTTTTCTTGTATGATATCTGAATCCAGATGGGTAGGAAATGGTTTTGCTTGGGTTGGGAAAGAAAATTACATGAAGTGACAGATTTGGGCTGCTTATTTTTTCTTTCTTGGAGTCAATGAAAAAACAAACCAGATACAAATAGACATGGAGAAACCTTAAATGCATATTACTAAGTGAAAGAAGCAAGTCTGAAAAGCCTACATACTGAATGATTCCAACTACATGACAGACCAGAGAAGACAGAGCCATAGAGATAGTAAAAAGATCAGAGGTTGCCAGGAGTTAGTGGGAGGAATGAGCACATGAAGCACAGGAGACTTTTGGGGAGGTGACATTATTCTGGATGGTACTGCAATGGCGGATACGTGACATTATGTACTGGTCAAAACCCATAAAACTTTACTTAATATATACAGTGTAAAAAAAGAAAAGGTCATTTAGAAAGTTGTGGGATCTCAGGAAGGAATGCAGACTGTAATAAGAGAGGCTTACTGTATTAAAAATGTATGGAACAACCTCACTGAAGAGGGTGGGAGAAAAAGTGCTGTTGGAAATGAATAGAGTATGTAACACTAAAGGCAAAAGGAACTGCACGTAAGCGCTGGACTCTAGCTGATAACATTCTTTCCCACAGTGTTACAGGTTAACAATTCTTATTGGTGCTCTACCTATACCGGAATGAACATGAAATAAATGGATAGTGGATGGTAGGAGCCAGATTTCACCCTGTTGGAGTGGGAGTTTACAGATAATCAAGAGAAAGAAACTAGAATGGTCCATGTGGTAACAGATTATAGTTGGAAACACCAGTAAAAACTCAGGTTTAGCTTAATATAGAGATGGTTACATATAGAAATATTTTATATATATAAAACTGTGCATGTATATATGTGTATATGCATGTGTGTGTTTGTGTATGTATGTATATAGGTTAGTATACAAATATTTCTTTTTTGTGTCAGCTGACAGGGCCTAAAAAAGCAACCAACCAATGAAACAATAAAAAGACACCCTCGTAGCAAGGAGTACACCTAGCACCCAGATCTTGGTTTCTAGCACCATTCTCACCTAAAATGACCCAGAGCTCCTTGGATAAATAGGACTGGGTGAAAAATATACAAAATGAGCCTGAGGCATATTGTAGTGCCAGAAAGTAAGGAAGTGTTCTCTTCCCTTCCACAAATTGACGGGGATATGTCAAAGGGACGCAAGAGCCACTGGAAAGAGTTCCTGGTGGCCAAAGCAGGAATAATTAGAGCCATAAAATAAAGTAGCATTGAATTATAATGCAAAACAGTATCCACAAGTCTATACTAATGTAATTAAATAAATGGGACAGGTCAACAGATCTCTCATATACAAGAATTCCAGATATGAATTTATGTAGATAACTTCGCCCTCAAGCAGGTGGGGCATAGCTCTCCATTCCTTAAGTGTCCACTGCGCATAGTGACTTTCCTATGGAGAAAGGGGAAAAGAGTAACTTCACAGTGGAGAAACCTGACCAGCAGTAGCTCAGCGACGCTATCAAGGTCAGCATCAATAGTCAGAGATCACATCAGTGGTGTGTAAGCTTGGCATGATATGCACAGAATGGTGCTTCACTTCAGTGCTTTTTCTCCCAAAGGCCCACAACCTACTCTGATCATAAGGAAATCATCAGACAAACCCAGTCAAGGAATGCTCTACAAAATTCCAGAACAGTATTCTTCAAAACTGCCAAAGTCATCAAACACAATGCTCTGGCAGAGTCTGAAAAACTATCACAGGCAAGAGGAGCTGAAGGAGATATGAATTCTTGAAAAAGAAATGTAACAGAAAGCTACGGTACAAATTTAGGAAATCTGAACAAAGCATGGACTTCAGTTGATAATAACAAATACTGGTTCATTAATTGCTAGCAAGTATACCCTGAAAATGGGTATCAGGGGCCAGGTGCAGTGGCTCATGCCTGTAATCCCAGCACTTTGGGAGGCCGAGGCAGGTGGATCACAAGGTCAGGAGTTCAAAACCAGTCTGGCCAACATGGTGAAACCCTGTCTCTACTCAAAATACAAAAATTAGCCGGGCATGGTGGTGGCGTGCCTGTAGTCCCAGCTACTCAGGAGGCTGAGGCAGGAGAATCGCTTGAACCCAGGAGGTGGAGGTTGTGGTGAGCCAAGATTGTGCCACTGCACTCCAGCCTGGGCAACAGAGTGAGACTCTGTGCCACCCCCCCACACCCATCAAAAAAAGCATAGGTAGCAGGGTACATGGGAACTGTATGTATTATTTTGTGAAATTTTCTGTAGATCTAAGACTGTTCTGAAACATGAAGTATATGTTTTTTAAAGGCACTTGTAAAATTACAATCACAATTTGTTATCCCTGGTTTTGTTCAAGAGAAATGTAGTTATGAGCTTTTGTGTGCATGCACACCAGAAAGACATTATTAGTACCGGGACACTGGAGCCTGGGGCCCTTCCAAAGTCCTTCAGGCAGACAGGTCATTCTGTGGCTTCTAGAGGCTGCACACAAAGATGGAGTTCCTGGAACATGAATGACCTCAAAAATAATTTCTGGGGACCTCTCTTTAGACCTGCAGCCTTGGCTGGGCATGATGGCTCATGCATGTAATCCCAGCACTTTGGGAGGCCGAGGCAGGAAGGTCGCTTGAGTCTAGGAGTTTGCAACCAGCCTGGGCAACATAGCGTGATCCTGTCTGTGAAGTACATTAAAGAAAAGGAGTCCTCCAATCTTCCATAATGGACTTCTTTGCTTCCAAGAAAGAGAATTTCCTGGCAAGGCTCATCCATTTCCATCTGGAAGTGGATATTTTCTAGTAAGAAATGGGCTGCTCCATATTTGGGTACAGAAAGTTATCTAGAAATGTGCAAAGCTCCAGTCCATGTGTGCTATTTTAGAGCTTGCCTTTGTATGCTAAAGAATTCCACTGGCTTAAGGTAATTTTGTTTTCAGTCTTCCAGGGGGAAACTGTCGGTAATTTACATTGCACAGTTTTCGGTTATCATTATCTAATAATTCTGTACTTTCTGCCCTAAGGATGGAGAAAAAAAGAGTGTGATTTTTTAATTTTTTAAAAAAATTACTCCTCCCCAAAGGTGGTATAGGTGTCAGAAGCTGGCCTGGGTGTGCTCTGAAGGGTACCATGGTGAGGATTAACTCGATGGAGAGGTGGAGGGAGGGGTGTGTGGCAGAGCTGGCCCTGAGTACAGATACTAGAGTAATTATTCGTTACACAGATGGCCAGATGAAGTCAGGGTAGAATCTCCTGACTACTCTTCAGCCCTTCCCAAAGGCAGTTTTTGAAGGGATTGTGCTTGTTTGCCTTTAGAATGGAGCTGAAAATTCTTGAGTATTTTGAAGGACTCATCCCAGCCTGGTGTGTTGTGAATACCTTTCCTTGGAGAGATTTAAACAGGAAGCCTGGAAAGTCTGTTTCTCCCACATATTGCACTAATGGTTGAATTCTGTGTCTGGGGAAAAGCAAAAGGTGTGCCTATTTCCATTCTCATTGGAAGTGCTGCCCTAAAACCTTGACTGTGAAGGAGGGACCGAGGTGAAATTCTGAGAGGGGCTCTGCTTAACCCTGGTGAATTACACATAAGTTGTTCTCGAGTGCAAGACCACTTGCTCTATGCAGCATCTGCCGACCCCATCTTAAGATTCCCTGCCACCCCATCCTGTTCCGTCCCATCATGCTTGGGCAGTTTTTAAAGCTCAAGGTGCTTCTTGGCAGCCCTTTATCGCTACCACAGTGAAATGTGAGTGAATGAAGCCTAACTCTCAACTCCCAAGTGCAGCTGGGCGGCCGAATGCTGCTTTCTCACGTTTCACTGAAGGCTTGCCCTGCTAACCTACTTGGTATATACCATGCATTTGATAGTCACATTATTTCCCCTCCTTTTCCTGTTTCCTTAATACATTTTCTCTCTAAGTTCAAGTGGGTGGCAGGTTGATCACACCTATCATCTTGCAGAGTGGCCAGGATGTGGGCCAGGATCTGGAGAGGATGGTGTGGAGAGAGGGGTCTCCAGATTGGCAGGTGGGTGGCGGGCAGACCTGGACAGACAACCAGGAAGGAATGAGTTCGTGGCAACGGCTTTTCTTTCTCACTCACCTGCCTTTTCCCAAGTGCTAACATGTTTATGTTACAGTGAGAGTTGAGCGAAGTTGTGGTTTCTCCTAATTCCTGTGATTTCCAGACAGGACGCTCCTTCTAGCAGGCTGAGTGATCTCCTCTCATGAGGCTCTTGGATTGAATTCATTCCTGTTTTTAAAAAAAGAAAGAAAGAAAAGAAAGGAAAAGCAAAATTTGTGAAAAAAATCTATGTGTGGGGTGATGCTCTTCTGGGCAAATGCTGTGTTTCCAGGTGGAGTTTTAAGTGAAAGGGAGAGTGAGCAAGGCCAGTTTCCCCTCCTGGTTCCCTTCTCCTCCCTTCACCTCCCCTCCTCTCCTCTTCTCTCTTCTTCCTCTTTTCCATTCTTCCCTCCTTTCCTCCCTGTCCCTCTCTTCTCTCCCCCTCTCTTCCTCTCACTCTCGTCTTTTCATTTGAAAGAACCGGATGTTTGCCCATCCAGACCAAGCTGGCTTTGGGAGGAAAAGCTTAGGGAGGAAGCAATGTGAAGCGACTGGAAAGAGAATCAGGACTTTCTTTAGTTTCCAGCCCTTAAATTGGGAAAAGAGGAAGCCCCTCCTGCTCCTGGCCAGGATCTGGGGAGATAAGGGGTGCCACTCGCACTTCTGGCTTGTGGGTACAGAGACTAGAGTTGTCTGAGCTGCCCACGCCACCTGGCAGCTGGCCCAAACCCAAGACCCCATCTGTAGGCACCCAGGCTGCACTGCCAGGAATTAGGGGGAACAGATGCACATAAGATGCTTATGGCTTTTTCCAGACACAAGACCACTTTCTAGTCTGAGAAGCAGCTTGGAGGGAACAGGGCAATTAGGTAGAGTCTCATACTAGGAGGGACAGAAAGCTTGGCGCCCAGTGGAACCTGGACTCCTTCATTTCCCTCCCTTCCACTGATGCTCTCTCTCTTCTCATCTTTTTTTCGGTTTCCCCACTTTTTCTTTTCTCTTTTTCTCCACCTGCTTCCTGATCACTTTTCTCCTTCTTCACTCTTCCTAAACTTTTCCTGTTCTTTTTTTTTTTGCTCACCTATTTTTTGCTTTCTTCTCATTCCTTCTTTTTCTCTTTTGCCTGCTTGCTTCACTATGCTCCTTCTGTATCTTCATGTTTATTCCCATTTTTTTCTTGACTCATCTGTCAGCTGAAATGGATTCCAGTTCCCACGGAGGGAAAGACATAAGCTGTGTAATTGAAAACCAATGTGTGCCTTCATATTACTGCAGAGAGGCAAGGGTGTTACAACACAGAAGGGATCGCTGCTGCCATTGATTAAGAACTACGACTAATTCCGACAGCAGCCTCACTAAGTAGCCTGATGGTTTCTGTTTTACAGGTTGAGAGGCCCAGCCTCAGACGCCAGACTCAGTCTTGCACAAGGTCATGCTGAATGCTAGAAGGTGGAGTTGAACATAGTTCTGTTTAATTCGGATGTTTCCCTTGCTTTTTATGCAGCCTTATGATGGTGGGTATGGAGGTCGTGAATGGGAAAGTAGGTGGGGAAGTGTTTCCGGTTTGAGTCAGATGTCTACAGCGATGGTTCTCCAACTTGGGCATGTACTAGATTTCCTAGAGTTTCCCACACAGGTCTGGGGCGGGGCCTGAGAGTGTGCATTTCTGACAAAATCCTGGGTGAGGCTCATGCTGTTGGCCTGGCATTGACCGTAGAGTTAGATATCAGGTCAGATCTCAACCTCAGGTGGCAGGGAACATTTTCTAGACCTCAGCATATGTGCAGGGTGGGTGTCTACGGAAACACTTTGTTAAACTCTGTCTCATTGCACAAAGGACTTGAGACTGCCTTGTAAAACTTCATCATTAGAAAAAAAACAGTGGAGGAAATCAAGTGAAGGGAAAATGAAGAAACACAGTGAGTATAAATTGTTGGACTCCAATAAGGATCATTCTTCCTCTTTGCTGGCAGTTATGTGGACTTCCATTTCTTCATTGACTGGGTCCTGTTTTCATTTTAGGAAGCAGACACTTACATTTTATCCCTTGAAAAAAATTCTCCTTTTCCCAAGCTGTCTCACAGAGAATGTCGTCTTCTTACTTAAAAAATTTCTGTTGGGTGTGGTGGCTCATGCCTGTAATCCCAGCACTTTGGGAGGCCAAGGCAGATTGATCCCTTGAAGGGAGGAGTTCAAGGTCAGCCTGGCCAATAGGGTGAAACCCCATCTCCACTAAAAATATCAAAATTAGCTGGGTGTGGTGGCGCATGCCTGTAATCCCAGCTACTCAGGAAGCTGAGGTAGGAGAATTGCATGAACCCAGGAGGTGGAGGTTGCAGTGAGCCAATATCACACCACTGCACTCCAGCCAGTAGGTTCATGGAGGCACAAAAGAATAAGATTTAATTTGACAAAGAGGAGAAGAAAAGAGTTAAGAACACTGAGGAGTTTTATCATAATTCAGATATAAGTTTGTATAAACAAAAAACCCAACAACTATTTAATGTACATACAGCTGTGATGTAGTTTAAAAAAACTAAATTTGTAATCAGGAGGCTTGGATTGAGTTGCAGATTTGCCACTACTTTCGACTACTTTGAGTCTTGGTTTCTGCAACAATAAAATAGAGATTTCTAGCATCTATCCGTTTCAACCGGGCCTCAGTCAGAAAAACAGGAACCAATATTTAAAGCAAATGGGCACTTAATACTGGGAATTAGGTACTTAAAAACCACAGGAGAGACTGGGAGAACAGAAGGCGAGAGCAGGAGTACTGCTTTCCGGTTTGCCTGTGTAGCTGGGTAGCTGCAAAGCTGTGAGCTTCAGGAAGTTGCTCCTTCTACCCAGAGGTCGAGAAACAGCTTCCTGGGGCAAGTGGCTGGCAGGGCAAGGTCCAGTCTGCTGGCTCCAGCAAAGGCTCATGTTTACCTGTGGGTGGTCTGTCATTGGGTACTGCTCCTGCTGGAGGAAAGATGACTTCATTTGGCTTTTGCCTTCCAGATCTCATACACGGGCATTGTACTGGCAGAAATGACAGTGGATCCTTGCTGGTAAGATGGTTGCTTCTAGCCCTGAGAATTCAAGAAAGAGCTTAGAAGCAGGTAGAGATGAGGGCAAGAGCCCACAATGTTCAGCCCACTGACTAAAAGGGTAATTGAAAGCCAAGGGTTGCAGCCGGGTATGGTGGCTCACATCTTTAAGTCCAGCACTTTGGGAGGCCGAGGCGGGCAGATTGCCTGAGGTCAGGAGTTCAAGACCAGCCTGGCCAACATGGTGAAACCCCGTCTCTACTAAAAATACAAAAATTAACCAGGCGTGGTGGCGAGCGCCTTTAATCCCAGCTACTAGGGAACCTGAGGCAGGAGAATCACTTGAACTCAGGAGGCAAGGTTGCAGTGAGCTGAGATGGTGCCACTGCAATACAACCTGGGCAATGGAGCAAGACTCCAACTCAAAAAAAAAAAAAAAGGAAAATTGAGAGTTGCATCCTATTAGCGGGTTGCAAAAGCAATTTTAGAGGGGTGTGGCCATCATTTTTAACAAATCAGATGGAATAAAATAGAAAGTAACACAGTGTTTCACATACAGCAAGGGTACGTGTCATCGTGTGAGACTTTATTTTTGATGCCCTAAGTTTGAGTGTCTCTGTGTGTGACACACTGCATCATTATGTCTAAAGGTCAAAAAAGGATGAAAACCGTTGAATAAAGAATCCATTAGATTGAAATCACTTGTGCATGTTGTCAGTTGTAAAGTGCAAAGCGAATATTATGAATTACTGGCACATTTGCCTTTCCTGAGCCTCATACTCCATTTTCCAACCTCAATACTGCACCTTCGTGGTACAAGATACCACCTGACTGCCTTGGTACACACATTCAGGTTTCTCCCAAACTCACTGGTGCCCACAAAGTCAAACCACCAGGGACAGAAAAGAGAGATTAGAATGTCAAACAAACAAACAAACAAACAAACAAACTGATTATGGTGTTTGATTTCTTTTAGACCCAGCCTAACTTTTCTGGCTAAAGGCATGCTTAGCAAACACGGCAAATGGCTGCTGGAATGTAGCTGGGGAAATAAAGAAGCTGAGTGGTATGTGAACTATCTTTATAAAGATAAACTGTACCCCTTACTCATAACAACAGCGTCTATTTCCAGATTAAGCCATATCCCCATTCAGATGCAGGTTTCCTGGGTTTACCTGTTACCAGCATCTGGAGATTCCAAGATAATATTCCAGAGTCAGATTCATACTTACCGAAAGCAGGCTTTGAAATTTTATTAACTGAAAAATCATGGCTGTCTCTTTCTTATAGGCCACATTATCTCGTGGATTCTCATATCTTTTGGAATGGGTTGAATTTCGTTTTGCTGAAGGATAAATGAAATCTTAAATCAGGTACAAATTTAATCATTTTATTTTATTTTTTTCTGGTTTAGAAATTCTCCCTTATCTGTCTTTCCCTGGACCCTCTCCTTTTTTTAATTGCTTGTAAGAGGCCGTCTGTGATAGAATAACTGGTTTTTCCTGGCATGGCTAGTAAATAATAACAAAAGCACCATTCACTAATAACAATTTGCTGATTGTCCTCTGAGCTCCCTGGGAGGTGGTGAATGGCGTGACTCCTCTCTGCAGCAAAGGTTATGACAAGGTGGTAAGATCCAGGTCAGCACCAACTAGGAATTCAAAACCAAGTCTTGTAGATTCTGTTGAGAACAGCATTTTTTGCTTCCTACCTACTCAAGTGACTGGAGAGTGGCTACCGGACCGAGGCTGCATTTATCAAAGTGGACCTGGGCTTTTCTATGCTGGGATTTGTCCCCAGGCAATGAGAAGGATTCTTCTCACCACCCAGGAGTGCTGGAGAACTATTAAGAAGGGGTGTGTGGGGGGTTGTGGGCTGGTAGGAATGGGATGACCGAGGCGGAGAGATATGAAATGTGTATAGATTGGGAACACTGAGAAAAGGAAATTCAGGAAGCACGAAGAGTAATGAAAGAAGTCAGAGAACTGCTAAATACTGTGTGGGACTCAAATATGGACCAAGTAAGGGAGATTTAATCTCAGAATGTCCTGTGCGCTCGTAGTTTTAGAGGTTGTCTGGGAATGGATTCAAGGCTTGTGGGGACTAGAGAAAAATGATGCTAAATCTAGAGCACCCCAAAGAGCTATTTTTTGAAATGAGAGTAAAAAGGTTCCCATTTACTGAGCACTGAGAACATTTCAGAGACTATGGCAGGTGCTTACATCTCCCTTTTCTCTCTTCCCTTCCCTTTCCTTCTCCCCTCTCTCCTCCCCTCCCCCTCCTACCCCATCCTCTCCTTTTTCTTCCCTTCCCTCCGTTTCTCCCATCCCTATCTCCTCCTTCCTTCCTTCTCTCCTTCCTTCCTTCCTTCCTTCCTTCCTTCCTTCTTTCCTTCCTTCTCTCCTTCCTTCCTTTCTTCCTTCTTTCCCTTTTCTTCTAATCTCAATTTATTTCTCCTAACAATCTTATGATTATTCTTACTTTAAAGATGAAAATTTAAGGCTCCAAGAAATTAAATAGCTCTTCCAAGTTTATACAACTAAATGAAAAAAGAATATTCAAGATGAGCTCTGTTTAAGTCCCCAAATTCATGTTCTTTCCAAAACATTGCCCCTCTTTCAGAGAATGGAATGGAAAATGTCTGTAGAAACCCAAGAAATGTTCCAAGCTATATTGCAGAGCGAGACCACTTACAATTATCTTCATATATTCTGTCTGTGCCCCAAATTTCCATATATTTGGTTTCTACATGGTTGGTTATCTGTTTTTAGAAGAAAATTTTGTGGAATTGCCTTTCCCCGCTCTGCAGAAGTAAGAAGGAAAGACCATGGTCCTAAGGGCAGTTTTTGGAACAGAAATTCCTTTGCCACTAAAAGTTATCATTGTGAATTCCAGGCAGTACTGTAGTTCAAGAGTGGTATTTTGGTTTCTTTGGGTTTCCTGTAGGTGTATGCTGCTCGATTTAGTCTGGTGCTCACCGGGACCAGCTACATAATTTGCAGGTTCCAGTGCAAAATAAAAATGGGACGCTTTGTTAAAAAAATTATTAAGGGTTTCAAAATGGCAAAGGCACAGCACATTTGCACAGGACATCCACCTATGAAGCTGGCCCTGGGCCTAAACCATAGTGATTGGTCCAACTAAGATAATTCACTGAATACCTGCTTTCCTTTTCCTGTTACACCGTGGTTACTAAGATAAATACATCTGGTCGGGTGGAGGTAGGATTCTGTTAAAAAGCAACTTGACAACAGCAGCTATCGTAAACTCACTTACTTGTTCTTTCATTCATGAAGTTATTCATTCAAAAGGCATTTATTGACCTCATGGTGTAGGCTTGGCCCTGTGCTAGGTGCTGAGGACTTCACTCTGAAGCATGACCTTGCCCTTCTCAAACAGCAGCCGCAGGCCCTGGAGACACAGCAGCTTAGACACTGGATGTGGAAATAAATTGCCACTTGATCTCTCTACCTGGAAGTCTTTTCCCTGAGAAGACTCTTGCTTGTCCCCCAGGGCCCCATTCATTGAGGCCTTATTGGGTTCTTCGGTGGCAAGCAACAGAAGCTGATTCCGCTCACTTATGGGGAAAAAGGTATTTATTGGAAAGATATGGGAGAGCTCCCAGAATTTGGTGGAAATGGGGAAAACAGGACTGTGGGAGGGACAGAAACTCAGGAAGGTTTGGGCAATCTAGGTCGAAGGAAAAATAGGCCCTTCAGAATGCCACTGTAGGAATGAATCAATTTTGGCTTTAAAAACATTTATTTAAAAAACTCAGATAGATGGCAGAGAATTGAGTGAAGTCAACTCATCAGCTCATGGCGCCCTGCTCTTCAGGGTCTGGGCAAAGCCTTGTCTTGTTTTATGCTATATTTTTTCCTTAAATTTCAGTTCCCTCCTCCCCATAGGCAACCACTTTAAATGTGCTTGATTTATGTCCTTGAATGATACATACGTATGTCTATAATATAGGTATGTGTAGATATAATACGTATATATAACATGTGTATTTATGTATATGTATATAAAACAAAGTGTCTTTGATATATGTGTGTTTAAAATGTACGTAGGCTTTACACTATAGATATGGTGCTAATTCTTATGTTTTTGCTCAATGAAATTATTCTTAAAGCCCTCTCCGTGTTGCTGTGTATATGCTTGGTTCGATGGTTTTTTAAAAAAATTATTTATTTATTTATTTATTTTAGAGACGGGGTCTCGCTATGTTGCCCAGGCTGGAGTGCAGTGGCTATTCACAAGCGCAATCCCACTACTGATCAGCACGGGAGTTTTGACTAGCTCCATTTCTGACCTGGGGCGGTTCACCCCTCCTTAGGCAATCTGGTGGTCCTCCGATCCCAGGAGGTCACCATATTGATGCCGAACTTGGTGCAGACACCCGATCGGCACAGCGCACTACAGCCCAGAACTCCTGAGCTCAAGCCATCCTCCAGTCTTGGCCTCCCAAGTAGCTGGGACTACAGGCATGCGCCACCACGTCCAGCGGTTCAGTGCTTCTAAGTGGCCACATCCTGCAAAACAGAATTATCCCTCTTATGTTTTTGGCCCATTTTCCTGGAGAAGGCCACCTTGCTCTGTCTCCAGTCCTCATTACACAATCTGAGCTCCATTATCAGGTACCATTGGTGTTACCCTGTGCAAGGTACTTAGCTTCTCTGTGTGCAGTACATTTTATATTAGATCACAAATGTAGAGTACCGAATATACCCCACAAGGGATAGTTATGGTTACTATTATTGTTGACAGTTGATACATTGCTTACACAAGTAGAAAATGTTTAAAAAGTGGAGTTGACTTTTCTGCTGTCATTATCTTAAGAAGGTCAATACTGCTGGTTTTCTTACCACTCAAGGAAAGTTAGAGTCCTGGTGTACCTATTCCTGGAAAATAATAAGAGCTTTGGGCATTGAGCCTTCCTGGGACTACTGGATTTCTCCTTTTCCCCCTCAAATGTAAAATGGGGGAGGGGGAGGAGAAGTTAATGAAGGTGACACAGTGAAAAATGCCCAGGTGGGTTAAATCATCATGGGATGTCAGAAAAATGCTTGTTTTTGTGGAGTAATTTATATTCTCCATGGAAAATATACTTTTGTGGAGAACCAGAATTTTGGAACCAATTTTAAAAACTCTACAGCATAAGGCAGTCAACTTACTTAAAAAGCTACATTTGTGGCTGGGCGCGGTGGCTCACACCTGTTATCCCAGCACTTTGGGAGGCTGAGGTGCGCGGATCACCTGAGGTCAGGAGTTCGAGGCCAGCCTGACCAACATGATGAAATCCTGTCTGTACTAAAAATACAAAAAATTAGCCAGGCATGGTGGCACATGCCTGTAATCCCAGCTACTTGGAAGGTTGAGGCAGGAGAATCGCTTGAACCCGGGAAGCAGAGGTTGGGGTGAGCCGAGATCGTGCCATTGCACTCCAGCCTGCTGGGCAACAATAGTGAAACTCAGTCTCAAAAAAAAAAAAAAAAAAAGCTACATTCATTATAAAATATACACATATACATATATACAAACATACATACATGCGTGTATCTAGTAGTGTGGTAGGGTACAGGGTTCATGTTTTGCCCTATGGAATTACCACACTTTAATAAAGTGAGCCTAGAGAAGGACGTCCCCCCTGTTGGTTAATAACTTCATGTAGTTGATTGAAGGGCTCTTCAATTCCTCTCCAATTTTGATAGCACTCCTCAATCCCCAAGTGTTGTAGCCTGAATTATCCTTTGGTGGCTTCCCAGAGGGTCCTTTTCATCATTCTGAATTATTAAGGCAAATGTATTCGTAAGGAGCAAGCGGTGGTTATCGGGGTGGGTGAAATTGGTTCCCCGTGAGGCCTCTGCCCAGCTCTGTAACAGCCTCAGCAGAAGTGGTCTGGGCCCAGCCTGCATAATTGGGACCTCAACCATTACATCATACTCCCGTGACTTCCTGCTGCCAATGTCTGCATTGCTGTGCAGGAGGGCTTTCTCTGGACCTGGGGAAAGCCACTCTGTTCTCACGCAACACAGGTGAGAAGTGCCATAGGGCGATCACCACTTAGGAGCCGTCCTCCACCGAAGACTCTCAGGAGCTGACATAAACTCTGGCTCCGTTGACCCTCAGGTGGAATCACTTTGAGGCTTGGACCATTTCTCAGAGTGCCCTCCCAGAGTCATGCATAGGGGCAGCTCCTTTAATAAGAAGCCTTTATTGCTTTTCATTCTCTTCCTGCATCACCTCCCCATTCCCCAGCTGGTATTGCTGGCACCTCCCAAATGCCCCACTTGCACTTGAGTTCTTGCTTCAGGGTCTGCTTTTAAGGAGATCCAAACAAGACGCTGTCGTTAGCTTTGCCCTCCCTCTCAGCAGCCTGTCAACTGATGAGGCTAAGCTCCTGACAGCCAAGCTTGTGTAATATGAGCCTGTCCTTCTGCCAGTTGATTGGGCGAGAGAGAGAGAGAGAGAGAGCGAGAGAGAGAGAGAGAGAGAGAGAGAGAGCGAGAGAGAGAGAGAGAGAGAGAGAGCTGAGTCCGGCTGGACCAATCAGGGTTCCTTCCTGGAACCTGGAAATTAGCAGGGATGGTGGAGGGCAGGGAGGGGAGAGAGAGAAAGAGAAAGAGATAGGAGAGAGAGAGAAGAGATAAAAAAGGGAAGAGAGAAGAAAAATGTGTGTGTGTGTGTGTGAGTGTGTGTGTATGTGTGTGTGTATGTGTGTGTGTATGTGTGTGTGTGTAAGAGAGAATGAGAAAGAGCAAGAGAGAAAAAGAAAAGGGGAAAGAGATAGGCTGAATGACTGTTTCCCGAGGGAGGTGGAGGTAGGGAGCGGAGTCTGCACATTGGGGCTATGAGCACCTTCTGCCATATACTCTGGGGAGCTCAAGTGGTCTGCGGAGAGCAAAATAAAGCAGGTGTGCATAGCAAAGCATAGGCAAGGCACAAATACTACAAAAGGTTTTGGGAGCCTTCCAGGTTGGGGTTCCAATCTTTTCAGAGGCCTGGCTCCATTTCTGCATTGACAAAATACCCATTCTCTTAAAAAAAGTACCCACTTTTGGTTTACACTAGGATGAATTGGCTTTTCTTTACTTGCAGGCAGAACATCTATTACCATAATTTTTCCTTCAACAGTAATTCTTTTAAAAAATAAATTGTGTTTTTAGGGCTGTTTCTAAATATGTTGGCTCTGGAACTGAGGTTTTTTTTTAATATTTGTTCATCTGCTTCCCTAGGAGACACACGGGCACAAGAAAGAGGTAATTTCTACTTTCTCCATAAGGAAAAGCTAGGGGCTTTCTTTTGAGGCGTTCTTGTGTTCTCTGCTCTCCTGGGACCTGAAGGGGCAAGAAGCTGGATTCCTCACCCAGGTTTTGGTTGTGTGTGTGGAGGGCCATCCTGAGGGCCAGGAGGCTGGAGATGCCATCTGTGCATGAGGACCCCTGGGACCCACAGGTTGCTGGACCAGGGCACCCCTTGACCAGCGCTTCCAAGGACCTGGCGTGGTTAGGAAAGTGAGGTTGGCCACCGGGCCCTGTGGCCTTGGGGATGCTGGTAAGGGCTACATGGCTGCACCTGTGGTTGGTGGGAGAACAGTTGTCAGGGGCTGCCAGGGTAGAAGGGCATGCCAGAAGGGAGAACCTGCTCTTGGCAGTGGCTTTGGGCAGCAAAGAAATTGTGACCATTCAGAGCAGAAGACCATTCGGAACTCCTCCCCATTTCTCTGATATGAGTAAGCCCTGGGGGTCTTACATGTTCCAGGAGGGTAGATCATGAATATTGTCTAATATTAGCCATTCTTCTTCTTCTTTTTTTTTTGACAGAGTCTTGCCCTGTTGCCCAGGCTAGAGTGCAATGGAGCGATCTCAGCTCACTACAACCTCAGTCTCCCGGGTTCAAATGATTCTCCTGCCTCAGCTTCCTGAGTAGCTGAGATTACAGGTGCCCACCACCATGCCCGGCTAATTTTTGTATTTTGAGTAGAGACAGAGTTTCACCATGTTGGCCAGGCTGGTCTTGAACTCCTGTTCTTGTGATCCACCCACCTCGGTGTCCCAAAGTGCTGGGATTACAGGAGTGAGCCACTGAGCCCGGCCTCTTTTTTTTTTTGGAGACAGGGCCTTAGTCTGTCGCCCAGGCTGGAGTGCAGTGGCACGATGATGGCTCACTGCAACCTCTGCTTCCCGGGCTCAAGTGATTCTCCTGCCTCAGCCTCCAGAGTAGCTGGGACTACAGGTGCCTGCCACCAGTCTTAATTTTTGTATTTTTGGTAGAGATGGGGTTTCACCACATTGATTAGGCTGGTCTTGAACTCCTGATCTCAAGCAATCCACTCTCCTCGGCCTCCCAAAGTGCTGGAATTAGAGGTGTGAGCCACCACACCCAGCCTAATATTAGCCATTCTTACCAACCTTGGCAAGCGGCGCTGGAACTGGGATTGAACTTAATTAAGAAAGTGGAATAAGACATTTGTTAAGCTCCAGGTGTGGTGGAAGAATTCATAGTTATTCCATTTGTACATTTGGATCACTGTTCTGATTAAATCATTCTTTATCGATGTATTTTGTCCTACAATTAAATCTCAGAGGTGATTGTTTCTTAGGGATGTTTTTAGGTGAAAATATATAACCACTTCTGTAATTTATTACAAAGGAGAGAAAGTGCAAGGAAAATATAATTATCTAAGGAATGGTGCGTTGGTACCGGACCAGTGAGAGAGCAAGTTAAACAAGAGAAACTACTCTAGAAAAAGAGATCTGGGGGACTCTGCCAAGAAGTTACAGAACAGATGGAAAGACTAGAGAACAAGGGTGAGAAAATGAGGGGAAACCAAGGGAAATTGGAGCCAAGATGGTGCCCCAGGTTGGAGGGACTCTGCTGCCGGAAAACGAGCGCTTGGCCACCCCTGCCACCCCAGGATGCTGCAGGCATTGCCGTAGGTGGAACACACATAGCACCGTCCTTTGCTGCTGTGTCACTTGCTGCGGACTCAGTGTCCTGTTAGATTGGCCAGACACACGTTTGTTCAGGCTTGGCCTCCAGGGCTGAGGAACAGCTAATGGCTGGCTATCTGACTACTATAATGGAAGGTGTGAGTCCCACCAAGACCAAGGCAGATTCTCCGATATGGCAAGGGGATTCAGATGCTGAGCCGTCCAAGATCCCCCACATAAAGACATTATGATAGGCAAACGTCCACAGTGAAAAACAGCTAACACTTCCACCTTTGTGGGCAGGCGGGCAGCATCCATGTCCCCAGGGGTGTCTCCCAGGCGTCTTCTCACTCGCACGATCTCTCTTCCTGCCCACGTGCATGTCCGTGGCTGCCATCCCACCTCTGTGCCTGTGCATCTGGCATCTCAAGCTTGGTTGCCATCTCCCACATCTCCTAGGAGGTTCAGACTGTTAACTTCAACTCGCTCCTCCACATGTCCTCTTTCACGTCCTTCAAACTAAACTGAACTCATTATCTGTAAGAAAGGCTACATGTGGGGCAGTCGGATACCCTGGGTTTGAAGCCCAGCTGTGTAGCCTTGGAAAAGTTACAGACCTTTTGTGGTTTATTCTTGTCATCTGTAAAATGGAGATAGCATGTATCTCACAGGATTGTTATGAGGATTAAATGACTTCATGCATGAAAAACACATAGAATATTTCCTGGCACATAGTAAGCATTCAATAAGCTATTCCTTTCCACCAAATTCAGGCCTTTCCTTATTTCCTTTTCTCAGCTAATACTCCTTGATCACATGCACTAGAAGCTTCGAAGTCACACCTGACTGCTTCTTCCTTCTCTTGCTGTTACAACAGTTTCAAAGCCTACTGTCTCCATGTCTCAAATGCTTCTCAGATCCTTCTCCTGTCCAACCCCACTGCCTCTTTCTTGGTTTGGGCCACAAATCCTCTTTTGTTTGGATAACAGAAACAGTCCTCTAACTGGTTTCTTAGCCTCCAGGTACTTCCAGTTTATAGAAGGACGTAATTATTTCATGTGATAACATAACAGCTAATGTTTTTAAATCTCCACTGTATGCTAAAAAATCTAACAGCTTTACATGGATTTGTTCGTTTAATTATCACACCCACCTCCTGAATAGATATTTTATAATCATGTTTATTATCTCCCTCTGTAGTTGGGCAAACCAAGGCACAGAATGCTTAAAGGACTTACTCAGGGCCGCACAGCAATAAATGATCCAGGTGGGATTGAACCCAGGCTCCCAGAGCAGACATTCCTGTGCCTTACTGGATCCAGGCCCCTCTGCAGGGGGTTTCCAGGCGAGCTGGAATTTTATTTCAATTTATTCTAAACTAAAATTATAAAACAAATTGAACTTGATTAATTTAATTAAATTATTTTTCTTTCTTTTTCTTATTTATTTATTTATTCGTTTTTGAGACAGGTTGTTGCTCTGTTGCCCAGGCTGGAGTGCAGGGATGTGCCCCTGGCTCACTGCAGCCTCGACCTCCTAAGTAGCTGGGACTACAGGTGTGTGCCACCACGCCCAGGTAACTTTTGTATTTTTTGTTGAGACAGTGTCTCACCATGTTGCTCAGGTTGGATTTGAACTCCTGGGCTCAAGTGAGCCACCTGCCTTGGCCTTCCAAAGTGCTGAGATTGCAGGCATGAGCCACTGTGCTGGCCGATTAATTTAAAATATGTAGATTAACACTGGCAGTTTCACTTGGTCTCTCTGTCAGATGATCATTCCTACATATGGCCCTGTGAGGGGAGAGGGCATTTGACAATTTGAGAGATTGACTCATGTTCACTGCCAATGACTTGTTACACTGTGTAGCACATGTGCTATAAGGAGGTCATGGGTGTGGGTACCTAAGTGTGTGTGTATATAAATACGCATATGTATATAGATACACACACATATACATATGTAGCATAGTATATAACTGACATCTAAGTAGAATCCTTACACTTTTATGAAATGGGAAGTAAATAAGAAACATATATTTCAAGTAGAAGTTTATTCAAGGCAAAGCTCTCAGGAGATTTGTCAGATCTGAAGATGCAGATTTGACAGCAATTCCAAAATTTCTGACCTTTCTTGGTAGGTAGCTGTCAGTTATAAGCTATGTTTTGAAAATTAAGAACAACTTAATATGTCCCTTCTAAGTAAAGATGACATTTTAATTATGAATGAAAGAATAAATGATTTTCAAAAGAAAGTTATGTTGCAGTGAGAGCATGTTGAAAACAGATCTTTCAGATTATTTCCAGTTCTTGGAATGCCCTTCCCTCCCTCCCTGTCTCTCTCCCTCCCTCCCTCCCTCCCTCCCTCCCTCCCTCCCTTCCTCCTTCTCTCCCTCTCTCCCTCCCTTTCTCTCTTTCTCCCTTCCTCCCTCTTTCCTTTCCTCCTTCCTTCCCTCTCTTCCTTCCTTTCAGCTAAAAATAATATTTATTAAATATAGACCTTGTACCTGCGTTCATTAAAAATACAGAAAAAGAATTTTTGATTCTGCCCCCACTTTGCCAAATGAAAAATTTCAGTGGGTTTTAAAGACATTTGTTAAAAGTATAAAGCATGGCTGGGCACGGTGGCTCACACCTATAATCTCAGCACTTTGGGAGGCTGAGGTGGGTGGATCATGAGGTCAGGAGTTCGAGACCAGTCTGGCCAATATAGTGAAACCCTGTCTCTACTAAAAGTACAAAAATTAGCTGAGTGTGGTGGTGTGCACCTGTAATCCCACCTACTCTGGAGGCTGAGGCAGGAGAATTGTTTGAACCCAGGAGGCAGAGGTTGCAGTGAGCTGAGATTGCACCACTGCACTCCAGCCCAGGTGACAGTGTGAGACTTCGTATTTTTTTTTAAAGTATAAAGTACAACAACTTCTGATTAATTTTTAATAGCAGTCAATAAACATTGGTGAAGACCGGGAGTGGGGGGTTAAAAAAAAAAAAAACATTAGTGAAGACTGATACTTGCCAGTCAGATTTCAATACACCTTTTGCTTAATGTGGTAGATAGGATTAAAAAATACATACCAATATACCAAGATCCTCATTTGTACCTACTTATGCTTGTGATTTTTACTTATGACAGTCATTAAAATCAAGTATCAAAATATGATCTTCAAATCACATGCTAAGCCAAGGTTTGAAAAAAATAACTAAAATTATTCAATCACATTAATCTCATGGAATATTAATATTACATATAAAGCTTTTAATATGGTTAAATAAAATATTTTAAATTATTAAAATCTTTTCTTTAAAATTTTGTTTTTCTATTTCCTAATGTTTCTAAAAATTACCTAGATGCAAGTATAGGAAATTTATAAGCAAAACAGTATTAATACACTAGTACCTTTTGAATTTTTTCCCCTGACAAAAATGTTTGAAGGCCACTGATCAAGATTATAAATATTGCTATGTTTTTGTGATTGTTGTTCTGCCAGTCAAAATACTTCAAATTTGCTAAGTGCTTATTTCTGCTACCTTTCTGGAATGAAAATTGTTGCTCTAATTGTTTGCTTCTTGTTTTTTCTTTATATATATTACACATATAGATAGTTTGCCTTATTTTCTAAACTTCAAATTTCAACTCCATCGTAGTGTATAGCCTTGTTTCTAAGAGATTATTTTTTTTTCCCCTGCAACTTTTCAGTCTTTCCCACTATCTTTTTTTTTTTTTTTTTTTTTGGGATGGAGTGTCACTCTGTAACCCAGGTTGGAGTGAATTGGAGTATTTTGGCTCACTGCAACCTCTGCCTCCTGGGTTCAAGTGGTTCTTGTGCCTAAATCACCTGAGGGACTACAGGTGTGTGTTACTGCGCCCACCTAATTTTTGTATTTTTTATGTTGAGATGGGGTTTCCTCACATTGGCTAGGCTGGTCTCAAACTCCTGACCTCAAGTGAACTTCGCACCTCGGCCTCCCAAAGTGCTGGGATTACAGGCGTGAGCCACTGTGTCCGGCCTCTTTTTTTCCTCTTTCTTTCCAATTTGTATTTTAGGCTCAGGGAGTACATGTGCAGGTTTGTCACGTGGGTAAATTGCATGTCATGGGTTTGGTGTACAGATTATCTTGTCACCCACATAATGAGCGTAGTACTTGATAGGTAGTTTTTTTATCCTCACCCTCCTCCCGGCCCTACCCTCAAGTAGGCCGGGTCCTCTTCCCTTCTCTTCTCTCCCTCTCTTCTTTCTTTTCTTTTCTTTTCTTTTTTCTCTTTTCTTTTCTCTTTCTTTCCTTCCTTCCTTTCTTTTTCCTTCCTTCCTTCCTTTCTTCTTTCTCTGTTTCCTCTCTTTCTTTCTTTTTCTTTTTTCTTCTTACTGAGACAGGGTTTGGCTCTGTCACCCAGGCTGGAGTGCAGTGGCTCAGTCTCGGCTCACTGTGGCCTAAACCTTCTAGGTTCAGTTGATCCTCCTGCCTTGGCCTCCCGGGTAGCTGGGATTTACAGGCATGTGCCACTATGCCCAGCTAATTTTTGTATTTTTTGTAGAGACACCATGTTGCCCAGGCTGGTCTTGAACTCCTGAGCTCAAGCGATCCATCTACCTCGGCTTCCCAAGGTACTGGGATTACAGGCGTGAGCCACCACAACCCACCTCTGTTTTCTTTCAAAGAATTCCTTTTAAACTTAGATTTCCCTGTTGTTGTGTTTTCCATTCTACTCTCAGCATGCTGGTCATCTCCTGCTGGGTGGGGAGCCCCCTCTGTCTTGCCTTCCGCGCTCCCGCTTTCTGCCTTACCCCACGGGGTTGCTGGCTTCAGACCTCTGTCCTTTCCTCTTTTCCCTTTCTCTTCTCTCCGCTGCCTCCATTGTTCCCGCTCTCCTCTGGAACACAATCCAATTTCTCAGGAGTATCTGTGGTGAGTGGAGCATCACAGAGAAGTAGCTGGGACTCATTGATTTCTGCTTCCCTGGTTGGGGCAGTGATGCCCAGCCTGGCACAGAAAACAGAACTGGGCCTCCTGGCTCCCAGAACCACCAGCCAAGGGCAGCACTGTGGCCCTCCGCCCCATCCTCAGGACCTGCTGGTCCAGCCATATGAACTCAGCGCCCTCACCCTCTTCCTGAGAGCTCGCGGAGACCTGCAGGGAACAGCAGAGAAAAACCAAAGTCATTAGTTACGTATGGGAGGATTCACAGCTGTCTTGTGGGAGGCAGAAAATGACGGACATTTGGATCTTCCAATGCGGGGTCTAAACTTTGTAAATCCCAGGCAAGGCGTCTGCCGAGTGGATTAACATGGAAACGTAAAGGCACCTTGTTACCACGCTGTTGACTGTAGGACCGAAAGCAGTGGACGTCAGGCCAGCCCTGGGTCTCTGCCAAAGGGTTTTATTTCCTGAACCACCAAAACCATTTCCCTTTGAGGGCTGCCCTGTGCCCTAAGCCCCAGCACAGAGCTACAAAAAGAAGCTCCAAGGCCAGTGCCCCTCTGGCCACACCTGCCAGTGCACAGTCTGTCCTGCCACAGAGTGTCCCCCATCTGCCTGCAGGGTCCCTTTCCTCATCTGCAGCCTCGTGGCACTGCCTGTCAGTGTCCACAGTCCCTGTGTGTGCCGGGGCTGCTGGCTGCAGTGCGAGGCCTGCAGGGGCCCACAGCCGTCCGGAGTGGAGGCCGGGTCCTTGGGCACACTTGGAGGAGCCACAGTCGGTGGTGTGTCCTTTCGGAATTGTCATCCCTCAGTCTCGGGAGCATGGACCATCTGACTCACGGCCTGCAGCACACCACGTGGGTAATCTGAGTGCCCCCCGGGCGGGGAGCTGCGGCCCCTGAGCCAGGGTGCTCTGTTTCTACTCAACTGTTAACACGTCTCAGCTCTTCTTCAATATCAAAATGTTTTCCCATGAACACCGAGGGTAGCCTTTTCCCTGTCTTATCGGCCCTAGCAACCAGGAGCCTGGTTTCCAGGAAAGCAGCCACTCGATCCAACCTGGAGAGATCCGCTCCCACTCCACCTTAAGAGCTGGGGCATAAACGTCCAGCAACTGCCCTGGCATTTACGTCTCAGCTCTCAACAGCGGAGTGGGTTTTTTTTTTTTTTACCTGTGGCCACATGACATCATTCCTAACTGGCCAGCCTTCCTTCTCCCACCCCCAGCGCAGCCCTCATGTCCTTGCAGTCCAGGTGCTGGTTTGCAGAATGGTGGGAACACTGTGGGCTCTTTTTATTGGGGGTGAATTTTCTTTCTCTTCTTCCTTTTCCTCCTCCTCCCCTTCCTCCTCCTCTTCCTTCTCCTCTTCCTCCTCCTCCTCCTTTTCTTCTTCTTCTTTTCTTTCTTTCTTTCTTTCTTTCTTTCTTTCTTTCTTTCTTTCTTTCTTTCTTTCTTCTTTCTTTTCTTTTCTTTTTTCTTCTTTCTTTCTTCTTCTGAGACAGAGTCTCGCTCTGTTGCCCAGACCAGAGTGCAGTGGCGCAATCTCGGGTCACTTCAACCTCTGCCTCCCAGGTTCAAGCAATTCTCGTGCCTCAGCCTCCCAAGTTGCTGGGACTACAGGCACCCGCCACCATGCCAGGCTAATTTTTGTATTTTTAGTAGAGATGGGGTTTCACCGTATTGGCCAGGCTGGTCATGAATTCCTGACCTCAAGCAATCCACCTGCCTCGGCCTCCCAAAGTGCTGGGATTACGGGCATAAGCCACTGCGCCCGGCTGAATTTTCTTTGGATATCAGAATATCCCTGGTCCCCTAATCCCTTCCCTGGGTCGAGAATGGGTGGCTTGGGCTCCAAAAATGCACACCTGATTGCTGAGAAGCTCTGGCTTGGCTTGCTGGATGGCCCCAAGAAAGGCTTTCTTTTTCCAAGGGGCTCCCTCCTCCCTGCTGTGAAATGGAACACCTTTTGTCAGAACCCCACTTCCTCCGGTGCTGACATGTAGTTGTTAGGTGTTTCCCACGTCTGGCAATCGTCCCTAAGTGTAAAGCAAGGGGGTGCTTTGGCAATCCATGGAAAGGCTGGAAGGCGTGTCTTGTGATAGGAAGAGGTTCTATTTATAACCATATATGTCTACCCAAGAGAGCCAATAAATAACATGCTCACTCTGGCTGAGTTGTCTTTCCATAGCTGCCTCAGGGGCCCTTTGGCCCCCACTGGCTGCTTCTCCTATTTCAATTTCCATGTCCTCTCGGTTTTGTCACTCAAGGAGCTCCTCCGGCTTAGGAACAGCTGACAACCCTACAGCTCCCAGCAGTGGCACCTGGGGAAGGGGCAGATGGGCACTGGCTTGTGGGTGTACTCTGGGGCACCCTGTCCCTGGCTGTCATGAGTCATTTGCAAGGTGAGCAAGGATGTAAGCTATGAGGGTGGGGAACGTTTGGTGCAGATCCAGGACAACCAGCAAGGCCATGTGTGTGAGTGTTGAGATGGGGAAGAGCATTGCTCCCAGGAGAATCCATACACAGTCCTGTCTATTGCTCCCAGGAGAATCCATAGACATCCTGATCTTCCACCTCCTTCCCTCAACAGGGAGGGGACCAGCCCCACATTTGGGAGTCATGCCTGGCTAGACTCTGCTCACACTGCTGAATCAGAGAGCTCAAAGGACCTTCAAAGACCCATCAAACCCAAGCTTTTCATTTTGCAAATGAGGAAACTGAAGCCCAGAGAAAGAGTAATTGTCCCAAGTCAGTGTCGGAGTCTATCTCCGGTTAGACCTGTCACTCCACAGCCAGAGCGCTCAGGGGCTGCCCCCACCCCATGGGTCCTGCGCCTCCACACCTGCAGCATGGGGAGGCGAGCACAGGACAGGGCAGGTGCTGAGGGTGAGTGGGGCGAGCAGTTGGAGGCAACAGAAGTCGTCAGTTTCATCCCTCTTGGTGGGTCCCTGTCCCATTCTTGCTCTGCCGACCCCTCCTGCTGCACTTCCCTGGCCCCTTCCAAAAGTAGTGGCTTTTCCTTCTGGGTTGATGTAAATCCTTCACCTCCTTCGCCCCAGGAGAGGGATCAGCTGATCCAAGCGAGGCTGGCTGCTAAGAACACATGGTGGGGCTGCTCCTACCTCTAGCTGCCCTGTCATGACTGAGCGCCTGGGGTGCAGGAAGCAAAGGGCCGTCAGAGTGCAGCCTATCATCTGGGGGTGGTGGCTAAGGGCTGTACACGACTGCGGCCAAGAAGCTGTTAGGCTCTGATGGTCCTGTCACTGAGCATAGGAGCGGGAATTTCTGAGAATGCCCCTAAAGGTGGCAGCATGGACAAAAGCTGCTCCCTAGCTTCGAGAGGCATCTTCCCTCAGAGGTCTGGAATGCCACACATCTGTTTATCTCCCCAGAGTGCCTGCCTGCTGACTGTCTACCTCTGATTTCTCCGTGGGCTTAGTGTGCCATTGGCATTTAATCAATGTTAAAAAATAGTAACACCCGAGCCACCGGCCTTCACATAAAGGCCCTTGGAGACCCCTGGCAGAGTGTGTCTTCTACGTGGGGCCTGATGGGTCCCTGCCAGACAGCCCGGGTGGAAGGGGCCAAAAGAAACAGGCTCCCAGTGCCAGGAGCAAGGGACCCAAGGGCCACTGAGCAGGTAGCGGAGTTCGCCCCGCACTCGGCCAGGACTCAGAGGTCACAATAACATGGAAGTGGGCCGGGGACTTTGTCAGAGGTGCCTGGCATGTTTGGCATTTCCAAACCAAAGGCCGCGGCTTTTGCTCCCATGTTTCTGATTCTGTGAACAGGCTGTGCCTCCCTCCAGATTGCCAGGGTTTCTGCCTGTCTGCCAAGGAGTGTCAGGTGTGCTGGTGGATTGGACATTTCAGACCCAAGCATCAAGCTGGAGCTGGGGCCCTCTGTCCCCATATTTTTTTGTCTGTGCCTCAAAGAATCTGTCCCACCATTGTTTGGCTAAGACTTCCCTGTCTGGTGGTTAAGAACTGAGGGACTGGGGTTTTCCAGCCAGTCTGCATCTGTGAGGTTTGTCTTCTTCCTTTTTCTAAAAACTGTGAGGCCTGGTCAGTGGAGTCTAGGCAAACTGTTCTTTTCAACTAGCTCTCTCTCCTCTCTGTCTCCCGCCTTCTTCTTTTTCTCTCTCTCTGCCTCGTCCTTTCTTCATTTTTCTTCTTTGTTGTTGTTCTTCCTCTTCTTCTTCCTATCCTTCTCCTTTTCCTCCTCCTCCTTCTTCTTCTCCTTCATCTCCTCCTCCTTCTCTTTCTTCTTCTTTCTCTTTCCTTCTTTACGAGCTTTCTATAACTTACTTAATCTCCCCACTGAGTCAATTTTAAAAAAGAGTGTTTTGTAGAGATGGAGTCTCGCTGTGTTGAACAGGCTGATCTTAAACTCCTGGTCTCAAGGGATCTTCTCGCCACAGCCTCCCAAATTGCTGGGATTACAGGTGTGAGCCACTGTGCCTGATCTGAACTGATTGAATTCAGGTAGTTGAGATTTGGAGAGAGTAAGGAAGTGGCCAGGGCTGGTGGCTGGTGGGTGGACAAGGCCAGGTGCGATTTCCAGGGCTTGATGTTGACACCTGTGGAAGAGGGCTCACCATGAGACAAATGCTGCAAGGATGCTGGGTGCCTTGGTCCCTTTTTGTCTCTTCAATGGCCCTGTGAGGAGGTAGCCATTGCTATCCTTGTTTTAGATGATGACACTGAGGCTCAGAGAAGTACCTTCCAAAATCATCAGGTGGGTTTCCAAGCTGTTGTTACAGCAGCAACAGGTATTTTTGGGCATCTTGGACATTGTGGACGACTGGATTGTTAGAGTGACCATCTGTCTTGGTTGGTCCTCAGCCTCGGGCAAACCTGGAGGGCTGGCCACCCCATTAGCTGCCCTTCATGTCTTCCTCTTCTTTGCCACTGTGCACTTACTGCTTTGATCTTCACAGCAATGCGCTGTTATTTGAGCTCCCAGAGCTCTGGGAGCAGAAGGCAGAACCTAAATCCAGGAGTTGTGAGGATTACAGGAGCAAAGTTCTTAGCACAGTGCTAGGAAGGCACGAGTGCCCAGTACATGGCGCTTCTTATGATTAGCACAATGTGGTACGGAGGGTGGAAGAAAAGAGAGGGAAACCGGGAGTGACTGCAGATTTAGGGCATCAGGTGCCGTGGAAGCAGAGCGGCTCCATTTGTTGAGCTCCTATTCAGGGTGGGCATTCCTTCCCTATCCTGGCTGGCACCCTCATGACTGTGACTAGGTCTGGGAGGCAGGATGGAGGACACAGGTTACAGGTGAGGACAGCCAGGCACCTGCCCATGCCAGGATGGGGTGAAGCAAGGATCTGAATTCACCTCAGTCAGACTCCAAAGCACTGATTTTCATATTGAAACTGAGCTGCCTTTTGGGAGAAAAGGGATGGGGAGAAGATACAGTCATGAGGGACTCTGAAAGAACACGAAGCAGGGAGGTAGGAAGAAGCAGAGGGAGAACATGGAGTCCCTGTGGGAGCTGGGGTGTGTGAAGGGGTTTCCAGCCAGAGTTTTTGAGAATGGCCTCAGTGCACTGAGGATTCCTATGTGCTAGGCATTTCTCTGTGCTTTCACACATATCAGCACATTCAAGCCTTCCCAAAAATCCTGTGAGATTGGTAGTATCATTATCATCACCATCATCATCAACCATTACCATTGTCATCACCACATCATCACCACACCGTCATCATTATCACCACCACCATCACCATCATCATCACCACATCATCATCATCACCACCACCATCAGCAGCAGCACCATCATCAGCAGCACCATCAACACATCATCATCATCACCACCATCACCACCATCATCATCATCACCACACCATCATCACCACACCATCATCATCACCATACCATCATCATCACCACCATCGTCATCACCACATCATCATCATCACCACCATCATCATCACCACATCATCAACAGCACCATCATTATCACCACCACCACAACATCATTATCACACCACCATCACCACCACCATCAGCACCATCATCATCATCACCATCACCACATCATCATCACCATCATCA